>VDFB02286336.1:0-17692 GCA_007258455.2 Sequoia sempervirens
TAAATATTTAATAATTTGACTTTATTATAAAGTCACTTTATTGAAATATTAAAATATTTAATTAATTGGCTCAATTATAAAGTATTTAATTATACTTTATAATATATTATTATAATGTGACTTAATGAGTATTTAATGCTCATTAAAAGTGGACGCCAATTATTTAATCATTTTTCCTAAGTTCAAAAGTGAAAATTAAATCATCTATTTAAATGATTATTTTAATGAAGAATTAGGTCGAACTTTTCAAGAGAGAATATATTACTCTTCACAGGCAAAATCGAACTATCTTGTTTATTATTCAATTTTGTCTTCTGAGCATCTGAGCATTGGAGTTTGCAAACCCTAGGGTTTCTGGCGAACATCGTTTCTGGAGAACGTAACCTCTTCAGAGATCAGGCATACTGAGGCTGTGAGATACCAGCTGAAGATTGCACTTGGTGATTTCATCCAGAAGTCACAGATTGAGCTTAATCATTTAATCAGACAGAGATTCATCAGTATTCAGCAGAGATTATTCATCTAGCAGTCAAGGCGCACTTTTCAGAGGACATTCATCAGTGATCTGGCACAAATCCCAAGGAGGCCGTACTTTTTCTCACTTGCTGCAGCAGGCCGTACTTCTGTACTTTCAGGCCGTACTTTCTACATTCTCCGAGGAAACGCCTTCCTTCATCTGTTTCTGGTGTCTGGACATTGGGCGCCATGATTTACTGAGGGTGTGCATTGTTTATCGAGTCAGAGATCATTCTTTCATTGGCCGTACCATCTCATTTATTGCTGCAGCCGCCACCTACAGAAAAACCAGGTTTTTCATTAATAATTTCTCTGTCTTTCATCTCTGGCTTCATCTATGTTATTGTAATTGCTCTGGACATTGAATATATTGAGTCGCCTATCTTATTTGAGCATAAATTGCCAGTTTGGAATTTATTTAGAATTTATATGAATTTCTTAGAAAAATCGCAGCTATTCTTTTTTTGTCAAAAAAATCTCAAAACACACAAAAACACAAAATTTGCAAAAAATCTCAAAACACCAGTTAGGGTTTGAAATCGAGAACCACCAGGGTTCTGACAGAAGTTAGTTACCGTTGCACCAAAAGCCCGGACTGGTAGTGAACGGCACCCCTCTTAGCGTTAAGGGGGCATCCCCAGGATAGGTACTCCCGCCGAAGACCCCGGACACGTGGCTGGGCAAACCGCTCGGACAGACCTACGTCACCTTCCAATAGGGGCCCGCATCGGGACATCACAGCCCACAACGCTCCGCGAGTCTCGACCTCGAGACCTCCAGCTCTGATACCAAGTTAGTTACCATTGCACCAAAAGCCTGGACCTCGAATGAACCAAAGAATCGTCCATAGCAAATGATCAAGTCATCTACAGCTGTATACTATCGTCACCTTTCTGTCCTGTCAACGATGCTAGAAGCCCATGGGTTCTTAGCATACTCTGCAATGATCCGATGCCTCCAATCCTCTGTAATCTGTGCTAAGGCATTCAACTGGGGTCTACGAGACAAGGCGTCAGCTACTATATTCTGCTTCCCCTTAATGAAAGTAATGTCGAAGTCATGACTGCAGTTTACTGACCCATTTCTGCTGCCTCTCGTTCAAGTCTCGCTGTCCAAGGAAATGTTTTAGGCTGTTATGATCTGTACGAACACTGAATTTGCTGCCTACCAAGTACTGCCTAAACTTAGCCAATGCATGCATAATGGCTAACATCTCCTTGTCGTAAATGCTATAAAATCTCTCAGGACCCCTGAGTTTCCTGCTCTCACATGCAATCGGATGACGCTCCTGCATCAAAACGGCACCAATGCCCTCTCCTGAAGCATCACAGAATAAATCAAATGACTTGAAAAGTCGAGCCAATGCTAACCACCCGGACATGAAGTCATGATCACTATATAACCTGCTCAAAGCACTCTGCTGAGGGTGACCGAAAGCCCCCTTCTTCGTCAAATGCACTTAAAGTGCGGCGTGGCGTGAACCGTAACAAATCTCTATTATAATTGCAACCCAATGAAACCTACGAAATTGCGTAAGGTTCTCAGGTACCGGCCAGTCAACAATAGCTCGGACCTTTTTAGGGTCCATACTCACTCCCTTGGCACTGATGATGTGCCCCAGATATAACAACTCCTCCATGCCAAGCTCGCACTTGGATTCCTTAGCATAGAAAGACTCATCTGCTAAGATACCCAAGACTGTGTCCAAATGAGCCAGATGCTCCTCCCATGACCTGCTATAGACCAAAATGTCGTCGAAGAAGACTAACACAAATCTCCTCAACTGAGCACTGAAAACCCTGTTCATAGTTGCCTGAAAGGTGGCAGGTGCATTGGTTAACCCGAAGGGCATAACCAAACTTCGAAGTGACATAATGACATACTTGGGAAGCGGTTTTTCTCAATGTCCTCCTCATCATGTCGATGGTGCCAAGTCTAAATCAATCTTACGTGAAAATTTTTTCATACAACTCATCTATCGGCTCATCAATCTGTGAATGGGTACCTATTCTCCAGTGGTTCTTTGTTGAGCTACTTTTATGTTGTCGATGCACATCCGAAGGGATCCATCCTTCTTCTTCACCAATACAACCGATGAAGCAAAAGGGGCTTTGCTAGGTCTGATATGACCCATAGCCAACAACTCATTAATGGTCTTTTCTATTTCATCTTTGAGTCGTTTCGGATGTCGGTAGGGAGTAATCATAACGGGCTTTGCGCCCTCCTCCAACTCAATAATGTGCTCTGTACCTCTATCCGGAGGCCTACCAGGTGGAATATCACTAAACACTTTGGAGTGTTTAGTCCTCAGAATCTGTATGTCAGGGTGGTACTCACCCTTCTGCGGCTCCTGCTGGGCTGGCATCAACATGCACTCGGCCGCCCAGTCAACCATATCATGACGAATGAGCCTCTCCATCCGCCTGAATGAAACCATCCTAAGATTACTGTCCCGTATTGCCTTGATGACATGTGGTCTTCCGTCAACCTTAAATTTCATCTCCATGTCCCGTAGGTTGAGCGTGAACTCACCCAAATCATGTAACCATGCCATCCCTAGTACCACATCTGTATCACCCATATTAACAACATAGAATTCAGTCTTGAATTCATAGTTGTTCAATCTCATCGGCAGATCAGTAATCTTTCTGTCGCACCTGAGAGTGTATCCGTCAGCTACCTTGACTCGGATACCCTCGAAAGCCTCTGTCTGGATACCACGTCTCTCCACTAAACGTGCATCAATAAAATTATGTGTCGCACCCGTATCCAATAAAGTAATCACCTTCTGACCTGCTAAGAGCCCACGGAGTCGAAATGAACCATCTCTCTGAAGACTAGTCAGATGGGCTTCCTGTAGCTTCCTTCCACCTTCATGTTCAGTCTCATTTTCGGACTTCTCATCATCTGAAGGCTCGGAATCAGCTTGCTGGTCTGACAGATCAGATTGCTCTTCGCCCTCATAATACCACTCCATTTGGTTATTTTTGACTTTCGGACGAAGTGGGCATATGTGCTTTTCATCATAGGGTGCCTTGCACCAGAAACACAACTTCTTCTTACGTAATTCGTTCAAAGTTTCTCTGTCAAACGGGGGTGCATTCTGTCTCTTAGGATCCTGTTGATCCTTCCTCCTGTCAAAGGGTCTATTTCTGTCATTGTTTCTATCGAAAGGCCTGTTGGGTCTCGTGTATGGAGTGGACCCTGAATTGAACTTGCTGCGAGGTGCGGCAAGTTCCATGCTGCGTGCCTTCCGCATGGCCTCCTGAAGTGTGGGAGGGTCAAAAGCCTTGACCCAACCTCTCATGGGTTCTGTCAAACCCTCAACAAATAATATAATGAGTCTCCTCTCTGAAATGCCAGTCACCATGACTGCCACTCTCTGAAACTCGCCAATGTATGCTTCCAGACTGCCAGTCTGTCTGAGCTGAGCCAACTCTCTGAAATACAACTCTGGATCCTTCCTATCAAATCTTTCTATCAATCTGCTCGTGAACTCCTGATAGGTATTAACAGCATGATGGCCTAATGTGTACATGCCGTGGTGCCACCAATCATGCGCGCCTCCGTCCAGATGTAAAGTGGCAAATTTAATTGCCTCATCCTCCTGCATAGGTCTAAGTGACAGATAGTTGTCCAATTTCTGGACCCATGACCTAGCTGATGTCTTCTCTGACCCATCAAAATATGGCGGTGTAATCTTGCTCACAGCATATTGTAAATCCCTATTACTAGCAGGCTGCTTCTTTCTTTGATCACGTGAAATTCTGATCCAAATCTTCCACCCTCCTCCTCACGGGTTTATAGACATCCTATAAACTCTTGAAATATAAAGTGCACTGCGGATCTCGGTAGCTAAGAACATGTACTATACATGAAATCTCGTCCAAGTCTGCCACCCGACATGGATTCTGTGGGCTGGAAGTCTGATGCACATTATACCCACTCTTTGGAGTGCGAGGGTGGGTATCTGCAGGTAAGAAGTGGTGACACAGCCTCGCTCCACGATAGATGAGTAGCAGTGCGCCTAGGGCGTGCCAATAGCTGAAATCCCAGCAGGTGGTCCCTTTCATCTGTCAATACGTATGAAATGAGGGTACGTAATGAGCGTACCTTTGCCTAATAGTACCCATCAATTGCGACATCATATCCATCATGTTGTCGTGTCTCCGTCTAAACTCCTCATCAGTAATGTCACCCTCTGCATGTGCCTTCCCTGGATCCCTGCGAGTCTCTGAGGAAGTCTCACGATCTGCCATCAGGGTTGCAACACTGTTTTCACTACCGTCTGAACTGGATCTGTGAAAACCAAGCACTCCTGATACTGTCTGACCTTCTGGCATCGGAGGACCTGTCCAGTCTTCGTCTTTGCCTGTCCCTACACCTCTGGTATACTGAATAATGTCTTGGTTCATAAAGGCAACCCAGAAATGCACTGTATTCTGAATAATCACTGAAAAAGCATGCAAGGATGGCGGGGAGATCGTAGCTCACGATGATTAGTTACCATTGCACCAAAAGCCCAGACTAGTAGTGAACGGTACCCCTTTTAGCATTAAGGGGGCATCCCTAGGATAGGTACTCCCACCGAAGACCCCAGACACGGGGCTGGGCAAACCGCTCAGACAGGCCTACGTCACCTTCCGATAGGGGCCCACATCGGGACATCACTACTGTGACTGAATTCAAGACCAAATCGGTCTTAATTCATGATTTCATCAGAAAAGCTGAGACCGATTTGTATCAAGTGCATTTAGAGGGTTGACAGGCGTAGTCACTCAAGTCCATATGGTTGCATGCCTCGTATGGCTGATTGTCTTCCAAGGCTGGTCTAGAGGGTTGATACCATTGGAATTTTGCATGTGCAACAAGCAAGTTTGTTTGCATTTCTCACAACCAGAGTGTGCGCAGTCAAACTTCGCAGTTTCTTCACGCAACACTCTTTCATTAAGGAGAAGCGTCAGAGACAACGAGTTGCAGAAGAGATATTGGCCATCACTTTAGTTACGGAGCCGCCAAAGTTACCAGCCAGTGAAATGCTAGTTTGAGTGTGTAAAGATTTCCAAGACTGCTCAAATTGCCGACAGAAGGAATCTGTCGCTAAGGCATGTGGACGCATTCCATGGCATTAAAGTCAACAACCCTCGGTGGAGAGGTTGGGTGCCTAGATCACGGCCAGAGACTTCAGGTCCCACCTCTCAGGATAGACATTAAACACAGGAGTTAAACTTGGTGTTACCTTTCCAAGTTAGCTCGTTGTCACATCTCATGCATGTCTATTCTGGGATTATCTATGTTCACTTGGAGTTTTATTAGGGTTTACGTTCACTGATGGTAGTGTTCCTGTTAACTTGCTTTCAATAAGGACATGCATGCTTGCACATTGTCCATTTAGAATAGATGTACCGGTCAACTGATGGTAGCTTACCAGTTAACTGTATAGTTTGCTTTATCAGGGTTTAGCAATAAATCTTGCATGCTTCGCAAGACTGTAGTTGACTTAAGGTGATTTTAGGGTTCCTTACACCTTTTGATGTCTATAAATAAGAGCTTTTGCTCATTTGTACATAACTTTTGCACAAGAGAGAAATATATGCTGCGCCTACCTTGCTTGTAATATTGCTTGTTCTGTATCTATTCATGAGTATTTACTATTGTGATGAATTGTTATGCCACTTGGGTATCATGCAATTATGATGGTGAATGCTTGCCTTAGTTAGATATAGTGGCTAGTTCGATCGTAGATTGTATGCATGTCTCGCCTATGCAATTTATTGTCCTAGTTGGCTATGCTTTATGTTTCGTGTTCAATAAACTCGCTCAGATTGAGTTGATAGTTGTGCCACCTTGCCTTCAAGTTGAGAATCTGTACTTGGTTATCGTGTGATGTGTGTATTCAATAAACCTATTCGGATTGAGCTGATAGTTGCGCCACCTTGACTTCAAGTTGAGAATTCGTACTTGGTTTATCGTGTGATGTGTGTGAATAATAAGCCTATTTAGACAAGTAGATAGTCGCGCCACCTTGCCTTCATGTTGTGAGTCTATACTCGGTTTATTGTCTAATAATCATTCTGGCTCCGTTTCCTCATGCTTTGAATTCTTGAGGGGATTGGATAGTATAAACTTTAGTTTTGTGTGTTGTAGTTAAGTCTTGCGAAACTAGAAAATACTTAGCTGCAACGTAAAGAGTTTTTCTTAAACCTTGTGCCTCGTACAACTGAGACAAAAAGACAGGATATAGTTTAGTTTACTTTTCAAGCATTTTTGTCCGCACAATGAGGGAGCTTCCCCTCCTAATTTGAAGAGCACTCATCACGTAGTGTGCATAGCTGTCCGTACCAACTTGCACTCTAGAGGTGTCAATTGTTACGCCAACATAGCCTATGAGGGCCACTGATAGGCTAATCATGCAGATGTATCAATGTCTAGCTAGAACGGGATATTACATGAGGTTCTTCCATGGATGTAGGTTTTTTGCTCATATTATTCTTACGGCTTGTTTGTTCAATCTTTTGGAGGAAAAACCAATCTACAATATTCCATTAGATGCAATCAAGACTTAACAAGCAGTTTTTGTTTGTTATAATACAATCAATTGTTTTTTAAAGTTGTTTTCAGACTTGTCAACCACTAGTGTTTATATAATCAATACATTTCTTTGGTTTACTAGCATTGGGAGCAGTTTTGGTGCTTTTTGTGCATGTTGCACTATCCATGGATATCAACACAATTTCTTTGTTTTCATCTGATATAAGCAATCTTTGATCTTATTATTGCACTATTACTACAAGTTTTATGGCACTTGTTTAGTATTTCTATGGACATTTTCAATGATTCTAAATATTTATTATTTGCATTAGGACAGGTTAGGAGGAAATTTGGCGAACAAGTATCTTGTTTCTTTGCAATAATGACTGCACTGCAGTTTCATCTTCTATTTTACTGCACACGACCACTTCCAAATATTTTCTCTTTGGCTATAGGTATGTTTTATTTGAACCGTTGCCCACTTTTTACTGAGCATTTATTCTTGGGAACATTTAGTGATCATTGTTGATTAACTTCGTCTAACAGTCTTAAGAAATAAATTCTAGTGGAACTAGCAAGAACTACTATATGCTTTTTAAAATTTTATTTCACTTTCAAGCATAAGACTAGAATACTAAATGGAAATGAATGATGAACCAGAATTGGAGGAAGATAAGAAATTCTAAATAAAACACCTATTCTAGAATAGTAATGGTCACACTGTGTTTTAATATTGTATTTATAGCTAGGTACTAGGACATAGAAGCACTCAAGTTATTATTAGAGTTTGTGGGTTCATAAATGTCAAGACATGTGAGCCTTTCGTAAAACTATGCTTTAAAATGTCATTAATAAATAATAATAAAAATGCATTTCTACTAATTAAATTCTTCTTCTGAATTGATGGAAATTTTGCATTCATATTGCGTCTCTCAATTGTGTTTTGTGTCTCTGAAAAAGCAATGATATCAGGGTGAGTTCGATGTTTAAGGCTAACCCAAGACCTGACCAACCTGCTTAGTCCTTTGTCGGGTGGAGAACTAAGAGTTATAAGCTGAAGAAATCTGCCACAGTGTTGTATACAATGGTTGTAGATTTAGGTTTAGATAAAGAGCTACAACCACAAAGGATTGTAGAAAAAGAAAATCAGGGATTTACACAATCTGTAATGTCCCCATTCTTAGAGTGATATCTTAAGGATAAGAACTAGCTCATTCACCATTCCCATGAGCTAGTCAACCTAGTAAGGGAATGATATATGGCGATGAGAACCATAATTTTGATGAGTTGCTTTTGAAGATTTAAAAAGGGGAATTATCCTTGATAGAAAATAAAATATAATGCTGATTATATTTTATTATTATTCCATAGTCCACTTGCAAGTCAAAGCAATTTTATAAGAAATAAGGAAGGGAGTTTTAAATAGTTAAAATATTAATTATCTTCCTTGGTTGGTCGACCCACATAAAATCATATCTGATTTGCTTCTAGGAGTCAATTCTCTCTCCTAGGGCAGTTTAGATCAAATCTGATATTCTCTTAGGGCAGTTTAAGGAAACATCAAATATTTTAATAGTCAAGATCAATCTGATCTTTTGAAGGGCAGTTTAGTGCCTTAATAGAGAAGGCATTGAATATTTTAATAATTGATGACCAAATTAGATCCTCCCTATGGCAACTTGGGTAAGGGTGGTTTAGATGCCTTAGTGATGAAGTTATTGAATATTTTAATAAAAACAAATCATATTCTCCTTCTATGGCGGTTTGGACTAGGAGCTTTATTTAACAAGGCATTTGATGTAGGGCAGAGTGGTGGTTTTCAACACAATAAAAAATCAAACAAACTTTGCAACTTAGAACAATTCCTTCAATTTTCCTTGTAGGATAGCAAATAGGGTATTTTTGTCATAAATTTCAGGTAAAAACTCCAACCCACAACCTAAAACCCATTTTGGATACCCATTAAGCCCTTTGACAACATATCTTAATTGCAGGGGTGGTTACTTTGGAACAAAGTCCTCAAAAATTGACTGCTACGTTTAGGTTTAGGCCTAATTAGGCTTGGTTAGAGAGGTTGCAACAAAGATTTTCAAACCCAGACCTCAACCTGTTTTGCCAAGACTCGAAACATGTTAAATAGGGTCTGCCTCAACATTTTCAGTCACCATAATCAACTTTCCAAGAGCTTTTCATCAAACCCTAACTCCTACCCACCTTATTTGCTTAAAACATGAAGTAAATCAACTAGGGCATCACCCAAACTTGCACTTATCACCTTCCCTTGCTCCTGCAACACTCAAAACACAAAACCCTACCCATCTACACCCATTCCACCAATTATCAGACCTTCTTACCGGTGGAATGGGTCAAAACTCATTTTTTTTATCAATCAAACCCTCAAAACCAGGGTTTCCTGGCTGTTTGCAATAAAAATCCTCTATCTCACTCCTATGTTAATGAAAACAGATGAAACAAGATGCAAAAGAAAGTTAATTCACTCCTTCATAAATTCCAATATACAAATGCTCACCCCTAGGCCGTACCAAACGCTGTAGCAGCAAATTTAGCCTTGAAACACATGGAAATAGAGCTTTTGTTATTCCAATTTCAAATTTACACCATTAATAACCTATCCCAACATTCACACCTGCTTTTTAAAACATTACAAAACATAACCAATTCGGTTTCCCACCAAAACCACAACTTGATTGTTCAACTTCCCCTACAAACCAAAAATGCAAAGTTGTTTTGTAATTTTTTGCAACTTTAGCAAAATTTGACAACTTTTAACAAACTAACACCAACCGACCTAAAAACATCACAAATGGACTTAAAAAACCTTATTACACACAAAACATAACTCAAACACTAAAAACACAACATTAGACTACTTTATGCTTCATGGAGGCCTATGGTGCCTTGCACCAGCATTGAGGGTTGTGAGAGCATTATGTTGCACTGATACTTTGAAAAAACATTGTGAAGAGAGCTTTCTCTTGGCTGGAAGTGAATTTCAGTCAATTCAAGGTGGTGCTCCCTTGAAATAACAATGGTTTGGTGATTACCCCATTCCACCATGAGAGGTGAATTCGCATGGAGTTCATCATAGAGCTTAGCTGACTTGCTTCTGTGGAGTTAGGACTTTGAAGATAAGGGTTTGAAGACTGGTTTTGTTGGAGGTCCAAGAAAAAATCAAGTAGATCGAATCGTATTTTGTCTTCAAGGAACAAATTACCCCTTTTGGCATATTGGGGTTTCATTTTGAAGAGTTTTTGCATTGTGGGTTGGTTGGAAATCCACATCAGGCTTTTACAAGTTGCTGGAAATCAAGTTTCAAACTTGATATCAGGCATATTTCAGCCTTTTTCAAGCATAGGGGGCAAGCTGTGTTGGAAATGTTGTCATTGATGTCAAAGTCATGTCAAGAAGGGTTTTGTTGTCTAAGCATAGTATCATTGATGTATGAACGAGTTTGTTGGAAGTTGTCCATTGATGGAAGACATGTCAAAGGTGGCATGAGAAATGGGTGTTGAAATGGAGGCCTTTCAAGATTTAGTGATGAAGGTCTTCAAAGTAAGAGAGAACTTTGGAAGGTTAGTTAGGCTTTGGTCACATACATGAATACAACAAGAATGTCTACTACGTATGAAAAGAAGAAAGTTTTGTTTCAGTTCCACGTTTAACACAACAGATACAAAAAAATTACATACAGATTCAAGAGAAAAAGTATGCGAATCTGTAGGTCAGCAAAGGTTGATTTCAATGATATGTGGAACAATGAGAGTAACAGGTTATTACAACAGCATAATTCACATAAGTGGTTTTGTTTAAAGAATGGCAAGTTTAATTATAAAGAATGGCAAGAACTTTGTTTACTAAGAGCAGCATGCTAGTGGACTTCCTCACCAACTAACAGCAACCTTATCAAGGAAAGATAAGACAGCAATGATGATTTGGTTTATGAAGTATTAAGATATTGAAGATGTTAATGTTAATGAAAAGCATTGATAATACACAGCAATAAGAGTCAAAGAACAAACAAAAGAGAACTATATATTTTATACAAGTTTTATACGTAGAATACATATGAAAAAAATAATAAGACAAAACCACAAAAGACAAATTAGGGATAAGACAAAACTGTCTTTGTCTTACTTAAGGAAGATTAAAAGTCTCAAAAAGCAGCGATTCATATTTTAAGAAAAGACGAAAAGTCACTAAAGACAAAAATAAAAAAAAGACAAAAATCAGAAAAGATAACAACCTGACGTGTTCTTTTGATGGTTGAAAAGGTGTATCTAAGAAAGAAAAAAACTAATTCAATTTAGTCTTATGAAAAGGAAGAACACATTCAAAGAGGCGTGTCTTATGAAAAGGCAGATTTTAAAAGGATATAAGAACAGATGTATTCTTTCATAAGAAAGGTGCAACTCTTGAGCAACATTTATATGTGATATCCAAATCTGGGACAGACGTTGAAGTGAGTTTGTGGAGAAATAAAAGTTATATCATCTGAACACAAGCAGGTTTTGATGGCTGTGTAAAATAAAAACAGCAGTGTAAGGGTGTGCAAAATAAATATC
Source organism: Sequoia sempervirens (assembly GCA_007258455.2). Taxonomy (NCBI): domain Eukaryota; kingdom Viridiplantae; phylum Streptophyta; class Pinopsida; order Cupressales; family Cupressaceae; genus Sequoia; species Sequoia sempervirens. The sequence goes on from VDFB02286336.1 coordinate 11,631, forward strand.
ATCTGAAGTGCGAATTGAGAAGAGTGAGTGTATAGTTTGTAAAAGAAAATATTATTCTTACATCAGCAACTGTGTTGAAAACAAATAAATGAAAGAGATATATGAAGCATATATGAGAGAATAAATGCAGATTTGATATTTGAGCAGCAGAATATATGCAGATGTGTGAAAGTGAGTATATGCAGTTTTGAAGAAGAGTATATGTGTTGAGAAATGTTATAAGCAGAGTTTTTTGTGAAGATACATTTCAGATTTGTGAAAAGATCATCATCTATTGCAGGGGTAAGACAAGAAGAAAAATTGTACATGTTGAGCAGATTTGAATGAAGAGAATATAAGAGACAGATTTGTATGTGAAAGAAAAGTGAATTCATCATATGCTGATTTATGTGAATATCTTTCAAGAATGATAAATTTAAGAGGAAGAGTGGTTGTATTGTACATCATCCGTTGAAGAAGTAACATTGAAGGTGGAGCATTTTTCTTTACGTAATTATCTTTGTTGAGTTGGTGCTTAGCAAGTGGGGGTTGGTGCCTATGAACGTTAGGGGTTGATACTCCTTGTAGGTTGGTGCCTACTAAACCAGTTTAAGGGGTTGGTGCTCCTTGTAAGTTGGTGCCTACTAAACTACGTAATTGGTGTTTGAAGTAGGTTGATGCCTACATTCATTGTAAAAGCTTATATAATTCATAAAGTACATTATTTGTACCTTGGTTTTATCCCGTAAGGGTTTCCATGTAAAATCTTGGTGTCAACTTGTTCATATTGTGATATTCTTGCATAGTTGATTTTGTGTTAGAGTTTGGAGTTGATAAATGTTGAGAGGGTAAAAGTTTGTTGATATATTGATTCACCTCGCGCCCCCCCCCCCCTCAGTATATCTTTGTGCTCTTCAAGCTGGGATAATTCACTATCTTTCTGAGCTAGGCAATTTCAAGATTTGAGCTATTTTTGCAATATTTGATGTGTTTCAACATTTCTGGGTCATCTACAGTCAAATACAGATTGCATTCCAGCTGTTACAGAGTTTTATCAGTCATATCAGACCACCAACAGTGCTGCTACAATCTTATTTAAGTCAAGGATTGAAGGGTAGTTCATCAAGACTACCTAGGGTTTCATTATTCAATCACTTGGCTAGGGTTTGGTATACATTTTTGGCTATTTTGCATATTGTATGTGATCTGATTTTCTAAATCAGACTATCTGATTGTAATCTACAAGCAATCCTCTATTTGTAATCAGATTGTTGATTCAATAAGAAGCCATCATCGTTTTCTGAGTATGTCATTCTCATGTTTTGGTTGATTTGATTGCAACTTCATCATTTGGTATTCTGTTTCATGTTATATTTGAATCTTTTTATCTACATCAAAATATTAAGCCAGCAAGGAGAAAAAAATTCTTTGAAATAAGGTGGGCTTCTTACACAATCACTTCGTCAAGTCTAAATGTCTACAAAAATTGATAGTGATGATAAAAATCTGTACGTGCATGACTATCTATCTATGCAATTCTTTGTAGGACATGACTGGGGCTCTCTATCTATATGATGGCTATATCATGTGTGCAGTTCATACATATTGGGAATGATAGTAGTTAAACTGTACTTGTTTTAAGTTTATAGATGTTGGAAATATTGTCATTGATGTCTAAGGTGTATGGTAACAAGATTGTTGTCATTGATGTTAAAGGAAGAACAAAGAGATTGTTGCATGGTATCATTATTTGTCGAATATTAATGTTGAAGGTTGAAAGAAATTGCTTAGGGATGAAGGTCATAATATTATGAATATGGGTGACCAAATTATAGTTTAAATTAAAGATTTAAACTAGTTTATTCAAATAGGTTGACTTCCACTATGGCACCAAGATGTGTGTAGGAGTTGAAAATTAGCTCTATTCCAAGACCAACTACAAAAACAATGAAAACCTTCCACAAGAGAGTATGCAAGAAATGAGCTTGCTTGATATTAAGATCTATCAAATATGATGATGAGTTATGTTGTAGAAGTGTACAATGACCTTGCTTATATAGACGTGTGATGAAGTACTAAACATTACATGACTGTGTCAAGGTGCTTGCTTACTTGAGCTACTTCAATGGGTACTTGAGCTACTTGCTTGGGTGCTTTAACTACTTGCTTGCTTACTCAGTCAGCAAGTCTTTTGCCATATCAGCATGATGTGTTAGAATGGTCAAGGTTGACTCATTAGATTTTTTGGATGGTCAAGGTCGAATATTTTTTTTGTAATGCCTTGGCCTATTGTTTGACGACTTCCTTTAGTGAGGCGACTAAAGCCTTATGTTAATTATGTTGGCAGTTGGACTAATTTAAATTGCCTTGGTAATTCATGTGATGGTGGTTAATATTTTCTAAAATCCTCATCGAATATTTCTTGTAGTGGCGGCTCCCTCATACCTTCAAAATTTATATGCACATGTCTGATGTCCCTTTTTAGCCGATGGCTCCTTTAGCAATGGTTTTTAAAAAAAAAACGTGGAGACATTATTGTTTTCTTTGACTTGTCTAAATTGGGCGGTGATTCTCTATTGTGCATTTTTTTTTGGTCAGCATCGGTTTCCTCATTTTTGGCAGTGACGACTTATATTTGGTGTTGGCTACTGTTTTGGATGTTATTACTTCCATATTTGCATGGGCATCGTCACAGAGTTCTTAAGAGAGTGGGTGCAGCTTTTTTTCTTTTATCATTGTCAACATTTTTTTTAAGGATATTCAGTGAATTTTCATATGTGTGGTGCTTGCATCATATGAAAAGTTGTGTTCCTTAAAAATCATAATTTCTGCCTTCATTCCATATAATGCGCAGGCTGTGTAAAAGGGGACATGATTATTTAATGCTGTCCTATCGTTTTTTTTAAAGAAAAAAGTTCCATTGCAATTTTTTGGTTGCATGAGCTATGTGGTGAGAGGTGTGATGAATCAATTGTAAGTAGTATATCTCTACTTTTGTTGTAGTCGGCTGTAGTCGGCCTTGGTCATAGTCGGCCATTTGCTAATAAAACTGTAGTTAGCGGGAATAATACATGCCATGTACTTTCGGGTAATCAAGTCCCGAATAGTGATAATTGTTGTCATGAAACGTCGTGTCGGTTGGTTGCCTAAGTATCATTGAACATTATATGTACTCAGTTGTTATAGTCGGGAACATGTTATGAGGGAATGTTATGGTTGATAATACTGTTGTACATGATATCACTGATAATGAATAAAAGATTCTGATGTTCAAACATGATATATTTTTGTTCTATTATTCTGTTTCATGTTCTGCATATGATTCAGTTTGCTCAGTAGTTCATAGTACTTGAATTACATTCCGTAGGGCAAACATTTGGCGCTGTTGCCTGAGCGGACTAGGGAATCACTCGTCATGGCAGCCTAATGGGTCTCCCGGTAGACGAGCCCGTGAATAGCAATGAGGAAAGGGAAGACCTATTGACTGAAGATCTTGTCAATCTGTGGAAGATATCTTTATGAGATCACGTACGAAGGGAATCCCCATGCGGGAGATCCTTGAGGAAGTTATTTGGGATAGGCTGGAAGTGAATGACGAGGTGGATCACCTCTTGAATTGTATGCCCAGACTGCTGGTGCGCTATTTCATCATCCTACAAGACCTTCGAGAAGAAGAGGATCGAGAACGTCGAAGGTAGCAAATACTGCAGCGCTACGAAGAGAGAACCAAACGAGAAGAAGAAGAATGAGCCACTAGCCGGAGACGTACATCCGGCAGTCAGTAATGATCGCTTGAACAAATTTTAAATGCTCGTACGACCGAACAAAGATAAGAATTGAGTACCTGACGGGCATGAGACTTAGGAGGAGAAGGTTCGGCGATCACTCAGGTTGCAAGAACAAGAAAACCAGCGAAGAAGACTGAAGCGAGCCCGTAAGGAATTAGATGAGGATCTAATTGAAATAAATCAGAGTATTAAAAGAACATATGAGAATCTGACAAGAATAGACACATCCATTGGAAGAGCACACCAAAGTTTGGCAAAAGGAAGGGATGAAGGACCCTTCGGCACCCTGTACGTAGGAAGGTATGATCCTTATGAGAATGAAGATGAATTAAGTGGTAGCATCAGATGGTTTTGGGAGTTGTCCTTATCGGACGATGACGAACAACTGACGAGTGAAAGATCTAAGCCCAGTAGCCTGAGGCGGAGAGAGAACCGAAGGGAACCCTAGGAGACTCACAGTGTCGAGGACGCTGACAGAGGACATGGGAGTGACTCGTAAGAGGCCAAAAGTGCAAGTAATGCATCAAAACGTAGCAAGGAAACCAGTCTAATCGGGTCCAACACACAAGGAGGACAACGGGGAAAGATGGCTACTTCAGAGCGGCAAAAGCTGCCGAAGTTTATGGGGAATGGGTCAGAAGATCCAGTACGACACTGTAAGACATGTGAAACTATCTGGATAGCTAGCGGACAGGATGATCCAGACCAGTGGCTGAAAGCATTCCTAGCGACACTCAGAGATAGTTCCATTGATTGGTACTCTGAAATAGATCAAGCACAAAAAGCTACATGGAGGTTATTGAAGCAAGCTTTCTAGGGGGAGTTCAAACTCCTACGAGATGATAGCGAGATTGTCACAGAGATATGCAATACTAAACAAGGAAAGCACGAGAGCGTGCGAAACTACAATCGGAAATTAAAAGATTTGATAGGGAAGCTTGAGGCATAGCCAGCGGATTGCCTAAAGAAGAGATGGTTTATTGAAGGATTGATTCCCTCGCGACGGAGAAAAATGAAAGTGGTATTGCCATCCTCGTACACTGAAGCATATAATCGTGCGATGGACATTGAAAGCGAGAACAAGACATCCTCAAAGGGGAAGAAGAAAGATGACGAAGAGAGTGCAGAGGAAAGTGAAGATGAATCAACAACCGTACAAGCTCTTCATCGTGACATGCTACGGATGATGAAAGAGCTGAAGGTTGACAAAGAAGGGTCCAAGGAAGCAAATGAATTATGGTGTACCGAATGTAAGATGGAAGGTCATACAAAGGTGAACTGCTCGAAAAAACTGTTTTGTGACATCTGCCAAGTTATGGGGCACTCTATTAAGGAGTGCCCATACAACTTAAAAACACGGAGTTCGCAAGTGTTTTTGCACAAGGGGAATAGTCAACCCCGCCAACCACACTGCCAAAACCTCAGAATAACAATGCATCCTCGGGTGGCTACCACAACAATTGGAGAAATAATACGCTAGGAAGTAAAATCCAGTACGACAACAAAGGTAGACCCATGATCCAGTGCCAGAAATGTAATGAATGGGGTCACTTTGCAAGGGATTGTCAGAGTGGTCAAGGCATCGGGGGAAAACTATGTAAATGGTGTGGTCCTGGTGATCACAAAGACACCGATTGCCCGAAACAAAAAGGCATCAATATGTTGGAAGCGGCCGATGAAGAAGTCCTGGCGATAATAAGGGCGCAAGCGAAGAAGACCAATTAACCAGACCCTTGTACGGAGAAGGAAAGACTCTGAGAAGCCAGGGCAGAAGTAGAAGAAGCTATGCGAAATGAGCAAGGAACTTCCAAAATGGCCAGTACGTCATTGCAGTCGTAGTTGGAGAAGAACATAGTACGACAGGTTCTTCACACAATCATATCAATCAAGGTAATTGACCTTCTGCAAATGATGCTCGAACTGAGAGTAGCACTTACAAATGTTATTGAAAATAATCTTTAGAAGGGTTCGTCAGAACAAATGACAGAACCGGTAGCAGAGACCACTGATCCAATGCTACTCGCAGTAAGTATCTGGAGGAAACCAACCGTCGTGCAGATGGAAATTCTGGGAATGAAACTCTCTAACACCATCGTTGATGGTGGTTCGGGGGTGAATGTACTACCTGAAGAAACATGGAAGTGCTTGGGTAAGCCAAATCTTTGGCCTCTGACATTTTATTTGGTAGGAGCAGACCAGCATGGCATCAAACCCCCCGGTACACTAATGGTGCAAAAGGTATTGATCGGTACACAACAACTTTTTGTTAAATTTCGTTGTCATCCCACTCGAGAA
>VDFB02286337.1:0-18626 GCA_007258455.2 Sequoia sempervirens
TCCCCTCATTCGTATCTGATGGTAACCCGACCTCAAATCAATCTTCGAAAAGAACTTAGCCCCATGTAGCTCATCAATGAGCTCATCTATTCTGGGAATGGGGTATCTGTTCTTGATGGTGCTTTGGTTCAAAGCACGATAGTCCACGCACATGCGCATGGTACCATCCTTCTTCTTCACAAGAACCACTACAGATGCAAAGGGGCTCTTGCTTGGGCGTATGAAACCCATCTCCAAAAGTTCTCGAATATTCTTCTCGATCTCATCCTTTTGCCTCTTCGGATACCGATATGGAGTTGTGATCACCGGTTTAGCCCCTTCCTTGAGCTCTATGATGTGTTCTGAACCTCGATCAGGAGGGGGTCCAGGAGGTAAATCAGCAAACACTTTACTCTTCTTGGTGAGTAAAGATTGAATATCTGGAGGATGCTCTATTTTCATTTCAGCTGGACTAGCTGGAAGAATCATGCACTCCGCAGCCCACTCCACTTGGTCATGACGTATCAACCTTGCCATCCTCTTGAATGACACAATCCGAGGGCCACCATTTGACATTCCTCTCAACACCACCTTCTTTCCATCGGATTGAAATTTGAGTTCCATGGTTTGCAGATTTAAAGAGATCTCTCCAAGAGATCGCAGCCATTGAATGCCAAGGACAACATCCGTATCTCCAATATTAACCACATAGAAGTCATCCTTGACTTCGTAATTGCCCAATTGCATTGACATGTTGGGAATCCTCTTGGTGCATGAGATGTGAAACCCATCAGCAACCATAACTCTGAAACCTTCAAAGTCTTCTGTTTGCAACCCTTTCTTTGCCACCACAACTTCGTCTATGAAGTTATGTGTTGCTCCAGTGTCAATTAAAGCAACAATACGCTGCCCTATGATCATCCCACGAATTTTGAAAGACTCATTTTTTTGGAAGCTCGAAAGTTGAGCCAATGTACCACCACTTTCCTTTTCACTTTCAGACTCTTCTGGAGTTTTTTCTTCATCGATGTCCTCAAAATCAGCTTGCTGATCAGAAAAATCAGAATTGCTTTCTTCAGCTGTATAGAACTCAATTTGATGGATTTTAGCACCCTTTGGGCACACATGATCTTGGGACCATTTTTCCCAACAACGGAAACATAACCCCTTTCTTCGGAGTTCATTGATAGTCTCTGGATCCAATCTTGTGCCATGAGGTTTCTGTGGTTTAAACTCCTTATGGTGAGGCTTTTGATGAAACTTTTTCCCTCTATCCCCCTTGTGAAATGCTGGTTTGGAATGGAACTTTGCTTTGGGAGCAGCCCACTCCATGTTTCTAGCCTTTTTCATTGCTTCTTGTAAGGACGGTGGATCAAAAGCTTTGATCCAACCCTTGAGTGGCTCCATTAATCCTTCGCTGAATAGGATCACTAATCTTCTCTCCGTGATTCCAGTGACCATAACTGAAAGTCTTTGAAACTCAGCTATGTAGGCATCAACAGTGCCATACTGCCTCAACTGTGCCAACTCTCTAAAATGCACTTCTGGGTCCTTCTTCTCGAACCTCTCAATGAGTCTATTGGTGAACTCATCGTAGCTAGTGATAGAGCCATGACCTAAGGTGACTAGGCCATGGTACCACCACTCATGCGCCACCCCATCTAGGTGTAGCGTAGCGAATTTAATCGCTTCTTCTTCAGCCATTGGCCTAAGAGCCAAATAGTTGTCTAGCTTCTGTATCCAAGCTCGAGCAGAATTATTATCACTTCCATCAAAATGGGGAAGCGTAACCTTGTTGATAGCTTGATACAAGTCTCCTTGTGCTGGAGTTCTTCTTTGGTCATAATTTCTCCCTTGGCCTCTATCCTTCCTTCTATACTCCATGTAATCATTGAAGGACATGTCAAGCTTGACTTCATCAGGAAGGGTGTCATATTCCGTACGGCCTATCCTTAGCCTCTCAAAGATGAAGCATTTTCTTCGGGATTGGGATGTGGGTTTGCTGGTGCCAAAAACATGGGTTTGAGTGGTCTAGCAGAAATGTAGGTGCGGCTAACTGAAGGTTGGGCAACATGACCATTGTGCTGGTTGGTAGCACTATGCTCACCGGCATGCACTGTATTGTTTTGTGGAGTATTTGGACCCAATCTCCCTAACATGAGAGAGAACATATCCAACAAAGCATCCATCTTCTTATCAAGCCCTTGACCTAGATTGGCCGAATTGTCTATACCCTTCCCACTGTCACCTCTGTTGCCTGAACTTCTTTCATTTCTTTCATTATCCCCCATTTCTGTTTCCTGTGAAGGCTCCCAATTAGCCCTCAAAACTTCTGATGCTGTCTGGCCTTCTGGAGCTTGATACAACTGTGTCTGAACTGTATCCCTCTTGTATACTCTTGCCAAGTACCTCTGTTCTCTGTCACTCATAGAAGGCTGATTTCACAGGATGGCAGGATGCGTGGCTCTGATACCACTGAAATATTCCGAGCCAAATTTTTTCGTTTTTCAATTTACAAATTACAAAGCAGCGCACCCGTTAAGGTTAGAGAATAAACCAAAACGTGCAAGAAAGCAACTCTAACCAGAATGGCGCCGATGATGGCGAGCATTGGTCAGAGGATCTCTACTCTAAATACAGAAAGGAACTCAACGTCAAGTATGTGCTACCCAATCCAAGGCGGAGTGAGGGGCGACCATATGACGGAGTGATTACAGAATTAAATGCTTGAAATAAATGCTGAAACTGGAAATACTCGACACCCAGAATGTGCTTGCTGACCCAAGATGGGAAAGTAGCGACCATAGGGCGGAGATTTATCTATTTCAAACTTCAAATAAAAATGAGAACACAACCAGATTTGAGCAATAATGAAATAACTGCCAGTACTACTGTCAGTTTTACAAATAAGGAGCATTCGCCTGCCAATATCTTATGAAATTAAAGGATCAGCATTACATCATATGGAACCACCTTTATTTTGAATAGTAATACCAAAACCAAACGCTTTCAAAGATCGAGATACAGATTTCTGATTTTCTGTTACAAATCTGCTCATTAAATGCATAAACAGCAGTCTAAGGAATTACTTAAATGCTCATATCTTCCACGTATAACCTCCGATTGACTAGAAATCAAATGCACTAAGCCTTAACCAAGGAGACGCCTAAGATGAGACAATAGGATCTAAAACCCACACGCATGAATTATCTGCAATCGATGCCATTAAATGGTACGGCCCGGTGAGAAGTGGAAACGACTTTAAAAATTCAATACACAACATTAAAATCTGCAAATGGGAGAATATGGACGCCTAGGTCTAACAATGACAATGGAATGATACCCAGAACTATAATTTTGTCTTTTTTTGAGTTATGATTAAAACATGAAATCTGCTGTCTAGAACAATGCAATTTGCTGAAACTACTAAATGCCAATTCAAATCTAACTATGCAATGAGCTGAGAACAAAACACAAACTAAATGCAACTCACAATACAATGATTCACCACTAGATGTTGTCTTGCAAACACGAAGCGATGCCCGAGCTAGGAGGCCTTCATTCCTCGAAGCAGTTTCCAGAGCCAATCCGGCAGCATAACAGTATAGTCGACCAAAGATCCAGAAATGATGCACAAGATTCCTTTTTATAAGTTTCGTTTGACTTCACGAAACCCTAAAATCCAACTCAATGTTCAAACCCTAGCTCTTTCTTCAATATGGCGTCCTTTTCCCTTTTAGCTCAATATTCATATTTTAATTAAATCATCACCTTGATAAATGTGCCCCAAATTAACTTGCTTTGACTTTGGAGAATTCATCAAATATTAAATATGTCCTTAATGATGGCGCCACCCTTTGAGTCCACCTTTTAAAATAACATTAAGTCATTCGACTAGGCCAAGATGATAATATAACATTTAAATTATAATGTTATTTTTAAGTGAAATGAGCTCAACTTCCCAAAACTGCATTCTGAAGCCCGAAACTGAATACGCCACTTGAGTCAACTGAAGGGGAAGGTCAACTGCCTGAGACCATCCTGTTTACTGCCAAAAATAGAATTTACTAAAAATAGTAAATTCCCGAAAATGCTCTGAATGCCGAGATGAACATACCCCTGCGAAGCTCTCTGAAAACCCAGAAAGAATCCGCCATTGAATCCATCATCTCTGAGCAATGACCTCCTCAAAAATAGGAAACCCTAATTTAACTTCCGACTAGCCTTCGGGTTCCCAAAGAAAGGCCAACGGTCACTAGAAATGTCAGTTTTGAGAAGGGGACATTACATGATCCTCTACACACAACTGTCAGCCTACGAGGATCAAAATGATAGGCTAACCTCAAATCTAGCTGCGCTGACTAGGAAGGGGACATCACATTAATTCATTTCATCATCAACGTTTCTACAACTTCAGACATTAATATCATTTATGAAATTTATGGGAGATGCCTGATTTGTTTGGAGTCGGGTGTTTGCAAGATAATGATAAATATTTAAAAGAGGTCAACGCAGTCCTCTCATGTTATTTGGAGGTGTTTGGCTGTGAGGTGGCTTCTACCAGCCTCATTATGTAAGCGCCGGTCAATAGGAAAACTACGGGTCCATTATTTATATCAGCCACCCCACATTAACCTATGAAGCGATTACCTATATGAGAAGCCGGCCCATTCATGAGAGTCGTGGGTCTATGAAGATTTTGTAGGAGTCGCTGAAGTTTAAGGATGACGCAGGTCAACAAATAAAGACAAATACAATATATGCCGCCCAGTTCGAAGAATAAATGTATGTTAAGGAGGTTTCCAGTAAATTGAAGGGCTGCGATGAACATAAGGGAGGAGTTTGGAGTCTTCTGGGCTGACGTGGAGTTGGACAGCTCTCAGTCTACAAGTGCAGATAAGACAAGGTGATTGTGCAGCCAAAAAAGGACAAAGAGCACATAAAGTGGATGATATCGGGCTTCAAAGCTATCATAGCTATTTTATTTAGTGCCCGTGCTTATTAAGAATATCACCATATTAAATATTAATCTGACCCATCGCTTGGCAACCACTTGAAGGGTGTGTGGGGGCGTGTGAACCCTGCCAACAGGGACGTGAACTTCCAGGTGCAGGAATCTCTAAGTTCTATCGGCTGTGAGCTTTCATACAAGGTCTGCGTGGGAATCATGAGGGTCGAGGTAGCTTGGAAAAGAAGTGTTGGGCGTAGGGAGACCATGGCATGAGGTTGGCATAACATTTGATGCATTCAACAGCAGTTACGAACTTGTATTTGACCCTTGCGTAAATATTCCCAGGTCTGGTTGTTATTTGGGCCCAAGTTACACAAGAGACATGACATTCCATAATGGATTTACTATTCTTTACTTCATGAAAACACCATTACTTGTCACCACTTTGAAAGGACACAAGGTATGTAAAGATTTTGTTAACAAAGTTTATACAAAAAAATTGAAATTGTATTGGAGACATCTAATTGAAGAGATGATTATGGAAACTAAGAGCTTACCTTTAGGGAAGATAATGCATTTTGATAATGTGTGGTTTGTCAAAGACGACACTCTTCCAAGATGCAATGTGCAACAAATTGTGGGAGAGCTTTCAGACTTGATTCTTTGGTTTCCAGCTTACACATTAATGTTTAAGGTTGTTCTATGGTGCTGATCATGAAATTTTCAGACTTTGCATTCATGATAGCAGCTGATTGCAGGGATTTGTGTGCACGGGATTGTCACTATAGCACTTGGATATTGGATGTTGATAAGATCTTACCAGTTTATGACAGCCGAGGCAATTCTGAGGTGGTTATCAATCAGATTTTCAGACTTAACACTGCTATCATCTTTTGTTTCAGCAGCTATGAGGACGTATGTGCGAGTGCAATTGGTGATAATCATAAGATTTGGGATCCAAGTACAGTGTTCAACGATGAGATGTTGACTCAGAGTTGGAGTAGTGGACAAAACTTCAGAGTTAGTACTGTTGTCCACTTTACAATCAGCCTCCATGGGACTGAATGTTAGCATACAAATGGATTGGCCAATACCTCCATCTCAGCAATGGAATAATTCTCAGTTGGTGTTGATTGGTAGCAATAAGTTGGTTATTGGAGTAGTCTTCATAGTCATTTCCACACTCACATCTCCTATGTTTTCAAGGGTAATTTTTTATGACAACTGCGGCCCTTGCATCTCCACACTGATTATGGCAACATCAATTTATGGGCAATTTGACTTTGAGTACTTATAGGCTTATTGGCAGCAGGTTGTGGGAGAATTTACAGATTTAGTGTAGTCATTTTGTAATAACCCCGACCCGGTGGATCAAGATTATTATCAATTCATCTAATTTGACAATGTTGTTTGTCAAATCAATTTAACCTTCTGGACTGAAATGATTAACCTTCTTGTATATGCAGAGTAAATAATCTCATTTATGCACAATTCGATATCGTATGACTCAGTCTGAAACTATTTTACTTCTGTATATGCACCCATGCTATATCGGTTTGACTTGCATTTGTATGATGTATTGTTTTGATATAACATATTGGTAATCTCTTAATATGATTGAATTCAGACAACTTATTGCAGTTCAGAACAGATTACAAAAAGACATTTATTACAATTTCCCAGATGTTCAGGCAGTGATATATTTTAACGTTTAATTCCAAGCTTTACAGAGATTACAGTAATCACAACAAACATACCCGCAAGAGGTTCTTCGACCAGAATAAATTAATAAGACATAAGCAGAAATATCTAACCCCTTGCACAGGATTTTGATCCTTCATATGTCTGATCCAAATCCCAAATCAGTTGCCTTCAAAATTGTCTGATGAAAATGTGAACGGAGGAGAGGTAGAGGGACAATGGCTGACATGAGAGGTGATTCGACTATAGAGAGAGAGATAGAGATGAGTCGAGGTTAATGGAAGAGGAATTTGCAGATTGTGTGGAATGTGGAAAGACCAGGAATGGAAAACTGAACATGTAAATTGTAAACAATTTATTATCAATAGACGATGAAATTAGAAACATTGAATCGCCATTGGATTTGCTTTCTATTCACATTTGTTTGTATTAATCTTTAATTGAAAAATAGAGTTGTCAAATTAAAGTTAGTGTTGGATTGTGGGATTGGAAGGGTGTAATTTTCTTCTTGCGTCATTTTTCATAATGTAGATTCCAGCCCTCGCAAGTATTTCAATTGGGGTTTTGATGATGATTACATTTTTTGGTTACCAGAGACAAGAGCACAGACTAGGCATTATTGATTAACAGTTTTAATCAAAGTGGCACAGCGACGACATGGTGGATTTTTCCAGAGACTGATTTGGGACCCTGGGATCATACTTGGGTTCAATTTGGCTTAGCCAGATGTTATTGAGGGTACCCTAACATTGCTTGAGGACAAGCAATCTTTGGGGAGGGCAGACTATAACGTCCCCATTTTAGTGTTCTCTTGCATTGTAGTTGGCTCTGATCTTCTTGGTGGGTGTCTGTCTTGTCTCAAGGGTTATTTGATGTTACCAATGTACTCAAATGGTCTAGAGGACTCAGATGACACTTTTCTATTATTTTCGGCTATTGGCGTGTTCTCCAAGAATGTTAGAGAGAGCGTCTATTTATAGTAACTCACCCGATCGGGCCCGTTTATCGTCATTCATCATCATTATAACTCTTGTGCAATCAAATTTCGATTCTGATGCATTTCGACTATTTCCACAATTTGGATGTAATATTGAGCTATATTTAATTAATTTTACTAAGGTTGCTATTTTAATTAAAATATTTTAATGGGCACCTTAGTGTTATAACTCATTGGAACCGGGATGGAAATTTTCAAATGCTGGGACACTGAAAAGTGATTTTAAGTGTCGGGAATGTTTTAAAAATGAATTAAATCACTTTTCGAACATATAAGGGTTATTACATTAATAAAGTGATTTTACATTTAAGTTTTTTCGAAAATTTCTCGAGAAACTTATAAAAGGAGATATGGAGAGTTTTTTTTGGGCTATGGAGTTTATTCTATTTTCTTTAATTGAAACCCGTGTGGTTTTGGAAGATCGAACTTGGTTCATCTCAACCTTTTGGAGGACGAAAACCCTCTCAGAGAAGATTAGCCACAGTGGTGAGAGATCTTCCCTAGTTGATGGCTAATAGCACTTGCTTCAGGAGACTTCGCCCTTGAGTCCCTCACGGGCCTTGGCCGAGAGTCCAGCCAGCGACCTGGCGCGTCTAAGTAGCAGGCGCGTCAGTCACGGGCCAGCGCCCGGTATGGCAGTCCCGGCCCGGCGCAGGGCGGCGGCATTAAGGCCAAAAACACATTAAAAAATAACATTTTTTTATTCTGTTTTTTGACTTATATCTTCTATTTCGCCCTAAAAGGGCACCCATTTCATTCATTTGGCAAAATAGGAGGAGAAGAGAGAGTTGTGAAAAAAAATAGGAGGAGAAGAGAGAGCAACCAGCAACTTGTTGAAGACAAATCCAAGGGCATATATCATTTAGGGAGCTTCATACCAGCAAGGAGGTGGATTGAAAGCTCATTACCAGTGATTTGGAGGAGTTTCTATTGCATTCCAAGCTAAATCTAAGAGGTAAGTTCGATTTTAATTGATTTTTTTGTGTTTTTTTAACAAATATTTCATTGTAATTTGTAAAATCACTATTCTTTTGAGTTTGCATATTTTTTTTACAAACCTTACTTGCAACTTAAATAATTTTAGAAACCCTATTTTGTGCAGCCACATTCATTTGCAAATCATACCATATGTGTTTTGCGTATGTCATACTGATCGAGAAAAGACCACAGCGACATCTTGAAATCTTTGAGTGAAAAAAAGAGCAAATGTTTCTCTTTTAAAAACAATATATCATGGAGCATAAATCGATTATGTATGTCTGCATGCAGCCATGATCGTTAGGTTGCCACAGCCAGCACTATTGGGGTTGTTACCATTGAAGTTACAAGTGCAATTCCGGAAGCGTTGAAAGACAAAAATAGAAAAAGCAAGCTTGAGGAGTTGGTGTTGGAGTTAGACGGGGGACTTGAATGCTTTGGTGGAGATGCTTCTTCATGCCTCCATACCGTCCTAGTGCCAGATGCTTGTGGTGGTACCTTACGTTTACTTGACCAATGCCTATCTCTTGTACTCTAGTCTTTGGTGGCCATACGCTGTGAGTAGTAGTGGCCGATGTGCTTGTGTGGCCCCTAGAGGGATTACATTAAATCGGGTGGACTCATGTTACATTTTCCTGCACGGTTCCCCAACCGTCAGCTTAGAGCATGGGTTGGAACAAGGGCCTTTGTAATCTCTGACCAAAAGACAGTTGCAGACTTTTGGTACTACTACACCATTCCCTTCCATGTAGCCAGGTAATTCTTTTTCGTTTAATTGTTTTAAAATTTATATTTAAATTTTAGAATCTAGATGTATCTCATTATCGAATTCAAATTTTACAATACTTATGTAACTTATCAATTTATTTATGACATGTTATAGGTCACCTTTCTGGCAAAACATGATTGATGCGATAACCATATGTGGGGCGGGGTTCAAAGCCCCTAGCGAAGATGAATTAAAGGGCCCACTTTTGACTCAAAAGGTGGCAGATGTGAAAGCACAATTAGAGGAGCAACGCAAGCAGTGGAGCATGATTGGTTGCACCATCATGACTGATGGTTGGACTGATAGGAGAAATAGGACGTTGCTTAATTTCATAGTTTCCTCTGGAGGTAATTGTACTTCCTTCAATGCATTGGAATTTGAATTTTATTTAGTGAATCACATAATTTAATATAGCTGATTTATGTTTTTTAATTTATTGAATAATTGGTTTTGCTTATTTTTTCAGGTGACACCGTCTTCATTAAGTCCATTGATGCTTCTGCCCAAATAAAAAATGCCACATATCTGGGTGAGGCTATAGAGGAGGTGATAGCTGATGTGGGGGAAGAAAATGTAGTGCAAGTGGTGACAGACAATGCAGCAAATTATGTTGCTGCTGGTAGATTATTAATGGAGAGGCACCCGACTATATTTTGGACTCCATGTGCCGCCCATTGCATTGACCTCATGTTGGAGGATTTTGGGAAGCTCCCATGGATCAAAACATGTGTGGAAGCAACAAAAAACATATGCAAATTTGTATACAAC
This sequence comes from Sequoia sempervirens, assembly GCA_007258455.2. NCBI lineage: Eukaryota > Viridiplantae > Streptophyta > Pinopsida > Cupressales > Cupressaceae > Sequoia > Sequoia sempervirens. Next base: position 10,144 of record VDFB02286337.1, read on the forward strand.
CACACATGGGTGCTTAAACTTATGAGGCAATACACGGGGTTGAGGGATTTGTCACCAGTCTGTCACCGGGTTTTGCAACAAATTTTTTATCGCGATGCAATCCTTGATTAGGTCCGGGAGCAGCATGTTTACTGAGTGAGGTGGTCTTCCTCATCCTTTTCTACAAAGCAACTATAGGATTCATGCTGACTGATTGCATTTGATGAGCAAGGGTTTTGGACACCAATGGGCCGAGATTGTGAAGGTAAAATTTAATTCTTTATTATGTTCCTAATTTTTAATCATATACTACTTTTATTTGTTTATTTTCATTCACACTTATTTGTGAAACATGTTTGCACTTGCACTTTATTGAGCCCTTGCTAGTTCTCCTACGAGTTGCAGGATGGGGAGAAGCCACCAAATGGGCTACATATATGAGGGCATGGATAGACAAAGAGGCCATTAGATCGGAGTCTATGGTGGAGTTGAGGAGAGTATCGTCCCGACAGGGGATATCATTGATGGAGATGGCAAAACCAACTTCATAGGCCCGTCAATAGAGCCGCGTGATTTCCTAAATCGGGCCAGTTCCACCAGCGATCTCAGGTCACCCGGATAGAATTCTTAGTGGAGCTCTGGGCATTGGAAGGCCCGGATGTTGCCTGCTGTTACTACACAGGTGGTGCAGGAGATAGATGCCTTCACTAAGGCACATGGAGACTTCTTTGCACGTCAAATGTGCAAAGATAATAGGACAACATTACTACCCGGTAAAAATATATTTAAGGGCATAATTTTCATCTCTTTTATATTATAGTATTTGTTAAATGTTGAACTTGAACGAAACTTGGTAAGAGATTGATTTTGTTCTTTTTCTCATACCAGGTCGCGGTAGATATGTTTGGGTTTGCGATACACCGAACTTACGAAATCTTGCCATTGGTATAACCGGGCCATGTCGCAGTTCATGCGGTTGTGAGAGCACAATTGGGTATGTTTGACACGCCACACTCCAGCTGTAGATTAGCGGTCGCAGAGGATGACTTGTTATCTTCACAATCCTTTGGCTGAGATCACATGGAAGCTTTCGTCTGGCAGAAACCAGTCAAATCTGGCGGGGGGTTGGTCACGATCTGAAGTGGACCAAAGGCCCTACAGAATCTGATCTTTGAGTAGCGAGGACCTTGATTGGGTGGACCCGGTAGAGAGAGTTGTATGCCATGGGCGAGGAGGAGGCTAGGAAACGGAGAGCATAGATGTTGTTGGTGGCGTGGCATGAGTGGAACCACAGTGAGACTATGGCTGCAGCTGCAACATCATCCAGGCCCTTTAGACGCCTTCGTAGGAAGGATGCTGGCCCCACTATGCCATAGGGCATAGAGTCATAGAACATTTTGATTTGATGTCATATTTCATATTTCATATTTGTATGGAACATTTGATGTCATGGATTTCATATTCCATGAGTTTTGTATACATTTGACTAATTTTATATATCTAAGTATGTTATTTCCTTCAGCAACGCAACTACAATGTGTACCTTATACTTATGTAATCGTTGTATACTTATGCATGTGATCAAATTTGCTTTTATTTGTGTTGTATTCAATAAAGGGTGCTTGAAACAAGTTTTAAATCCTTAAAAATCTCTAAATTTCTAGGGTTTTTCAACTTTTATTCATTTTGCCGCGTCTGCGCCGCGTCCACGTCCGGATTCGCCGAGTCCCGCGCCGAGTCGCCCTCGCCGAGTCTGAGCCGCGTCCGCGTCTCGTTACTATGGCTAATAGATTCACCCTGAATCTACATTGGTGCTTCATTGTTGTGATTTACAAAAAGGAATTGCAGGTACAATTGAAGATCAAATTGTGAAGTCTTGTACGCAAGACAAATTATTGAAGATATTTGCGTGCAAGAAGGGGACACCAATATTGAGAATTCTATGGAGTGTACTCATCATATTTGATGTTGGGTGTGGGAATATCATTGGGTTTACCGTTGAGTTTGGGAAGCTTGTTGTTGCAATATCTTAGAATATCTTCATAATGTTGTACGCCACTTTGGGAAGAGTTTGGGGCTGTGAACTATATAAGTTAATTGCTTCTGTCAAAGACATTTTACAACCATCAAAAATTTTGTGCATCAACTCTTCAATGTTTGCTTAATCTCTACTCAGTTGTGGGTCACATAAAAGTCAGAAATATATTAATACTTTGTCTATGTATTGACCTTGTAGTTAGTTATACTCAAATATATATATTTGAGTATAACTAACAACAAGGTCAATACATAGACAAAGTATTAATATATTTCTGACTTTTATGTGACCCACAACTGAGTATATATATATATTTGAGTATAACTAACAACAAGGTCAATACATAGACAAAGTATTAATATATTTCTGACTTTTATGTGACCCACAACTGAGTAGAGATTAAGCAAACATTGAAGAGTTCATGCACAAAATTTTTGATGGTTGTAAAATGTCTTTGACAGAAGCAATTAACTTATATAGTTCACAGCCCCAAACTCTTCCCAAAGTGGCGTATATATATATATATATACATATTTATCTTTGTATTTCATTGATAAGGGAAATCAGCCAACTGTTTGTTGAATGACTCAATTTCATGAGAATTTGGGTATCAAAATGAATGCTTGGTAATTTGGTCATTAAAACAATTCAACCACATTACAAACAGCTCAGAAACTATCACAGAGAATGTGCATTCCAAGTGTTTGACAAAATGCTTGTGCATATGAAATTGTGAAAGTGAAAAAATTTTGCATTGGAAATTAGTTTGGGATATTTCATAATGCCACCTATAACCATATTAAATAGTTGGAGAGATTACAGCACCCACTTGGCAGCACCTATTACATCATACCAAATAATCATAGCCTAAACTACTCTTTGTCTGGATAGTACATGTTAAGTTACGCCAATTCTCTTCCTAATAGTGATCCTACATGGGTTTTCCCAATATATTAGGAAAATATGTAAAAGGCAGCTCAATTGGACTCTGCAAAGATTACAACACGTTTAGTTTTGAACTTTTACTATTAGTGTTTATACATCACAAAAAATATATTGATTAATGCTATGGATACTATACCATGAGGCTTTCCCCACCAAGGTCAAAGACATTAAATTAATCCCTATCTTCTAGAAGATCTTTGCCTTGAAATATAGAAGAAAGAGGAGTGGAAGGGGTAGCAGAGATGAATGCAAAGGTTGCCACTATGGCAAAAACCTTGGTGCTAGGTCCGGTGTTTGTTTCTATCTAGCTAAGGAGTAGATGACTACCAATGCGAAACATGAGGTGGCAATAGAAATTGAGATGGCAGCAAGGTATGACAAGGGTTTAAGGTGGGATGTACCAAATAGCATGGACCATAGTTTAATTAGCCAATGAGTCACTAGGTAATCGTGAGATTTCCACAACATTGAGTTTTTTCAATTTTAACTCAATGAATTATCAAGTGGATCAGCTCAGTGTTAATCAATCACCTCTCTAAGTTCAAATGGGACAAGCCCCTAAGGGGGAGCACCTTATTCTTATGCATATAGGGGCGCAATCTGGAACTAGATATATGGTGGCACTCACAACTTAGTGCCTTTGGCAATTTTTCACAAGTCAAGTGACAAGTTAATAGCAATTAGTCATTGAATCCATTTGACAAACTCTCAACATGTAGGAATGACATAGGAAATACATTGAAAAATGCAATTCACACTCAAAAACACATATTTTTGCCTTTTCAAAAATTATGAAAATGGCATAGACCATGACTGTCTATGTGGTCTTCATGACCTTCAATTAGGCTTGGTGGTGATGGGCTCCTACACTCAACCCTACCGCAATAGGGAGCATGCCAAGGGCACTACCCCAAATCAAGGAAGGAGTGCTGCCCCCAAACCCCCATGAGGGATGTTGCCCCTCAACCTTGCTAGAGGCATTGCTCCCAAACCCCCACAAGGGGTGCTACACGTTGACCCTATAGGGGTGCTACCCCCAGACCCCCACCAAACTCATGCAATACATATTCTAACTGTATTTTGCATAAATTTGTTTTTTAAAAGAAATATAAGTAGTTTTCAGGTTGTCAAGTTTTTCCGAGTTAGAAATGTTTTGGTCTGCCGAGTCTAAGCATGCAAACTATGGCATGGAAGACAATACATGAGCATCTTGAACTTCTACCCTACCATAGGCCCAATTTCTTTGTGTGTTTTTTTGGTCTTCTTATATTTAATTATGATATTTCATGATATTATGTATATTTTGCTTTGTCTTAGGTTATGTTTTAGTTAGTACACCTTTTTCAATTCTCTTTTCAAGATGTAGCAATTTCTCGAGTTAACTAGTCGATGTAGTCTTTTGGTTATGTTTTGCAACTGAATTGTGTGTCCAAGATTTCAAACCAGACCCTACACGTTGACCCTATAGGGGTGCTACCCCCAGACCCCCACCAAACTCATGCAATACATATTCTAACTGTATTTTGCATAAATTTGTTTTTTAAAAGAAATATAAGTAGTTTTCAGGTTGTCAAGTTTTTCCGAGTTAGAAATGTTTTGGTCTGCCGAGTCTAAGCATGCAAACTATGGCATGGAAGACAATACATGAGCATCTTGAACTTCTACCCTACCATAGGCCCAATTTCTTTGTGTGTTTTTTTGGTCTTCTTATATTTAATTATGATATTTCATGATATTATGTATATTTTGCTTTGTCTTAGGTTATGTTTTAGTTAGTACACCTTTTTCAATTCTCTTTTCAAGATGTAGCAATTTCTCGAGTTAACTAGTCGATGTAGTCTTTTGGTTATGTTTTGCAACTGAATTGTGTGTCCAAGATTTCAAACCCATAGGGCACTTTTGGGCATCCCAGATTAAATCCCTTACTTATCAATTAGAAACAAAATGCAAGGGATACTGAGATTTTGAAGGCCAATTTACTCATTGTCCGCTACTTTTTTTAATTCTAAGCACAGTACACAGATTCTGAATATTTCACTTGCAAAAATAAGAGGCTTCTGAAAACCATATGGCAGATATATAAAAGAAGACATTTAATCACATAAGATTGATCAATGTATACCAAAAAATACAATTTCAATAACCTCTACAAAAGCATATCCTACAAACTGTCCATGTATTTCATGGTTGTATTTCATTCTAGTAAATCATCCAATCATTTCATTTTATTAACGAAGTAAAAAATAGAAAATTTAACGGCTAATCAGTACGAACAAACTTCAATATGAAGTCAAAAAACGCCCAGATATATTTTGACATATCCTATTAATTGTTGCATGATGCCTCGTGCATTAGTACATGTACACAACTTACTCAAAACTAAAACACCAACCTAGTCATCATCTTATATCGATTGATGTACTCCTCCCCATATCCACGTCGTTCCATGAGCTGTGATTTAAAACATTACAAAGCAAACCTCAAAAAAAGTTTTTAAGGATTTCACAGAATAAAAAGTTTCCTATGACTATTCTTTATCTCATAGTTCTGAGTTAATTTTTTCAAAATATTTGTCTCAAAAGGTGAAAACTACAAAGATTTTTTTCTAAACACTTTTTATATATAATTTCATAGCACATGGCAAGAATAAGAGTGATATATGGAATACTTTAAACAGATTAGCTTCCAGATCTGACTGGGATCTGCAAAATTTCCCAAATAAAGGCGAATATTGCATTAGTAACAACTCACAGTAGAATCACCAACCCACTTGTAAAGCCATTCAATCCTTATTACTTGAAAAAATCATTTTTTAGTACACATTGAAATTACAATGAAACAAATGAAAACCAAAATAGAAGATAATGGAAGAATGACATACACATCAAGAAGACTGTTGTCTACTAGTAGTTTCTTCAGCTCCAAAGCAATTTTAATGGCAACATGATTAGGGATCTGAAATACAGTAAATCTTCCATTTAAAATTTGAAACCTGAAATGTTGCAACGAAATTTACTCAACACCTTTAATATCCTAAGCAGAATGCAAGCAGAATTTCCAAGTTGAATACAACCATTTTTGTTTTAAAAGATATAAAATGTATGTTGCAATAAGTTGCAAACAATTAACATCTTCAAATAAAAGCTATACCTTATGTGCTACACTCAAAAAAAAGAATATGAAGTTCGAGAGAACTTTCAATTCATGTAGGAACCTTTGTTGTATTTAACAAAGCAAATGACAAAGCCATATAAAGCACATAATAATCATGACAACATTCTATATAGAACATGAAAATGAAAAGCTCTATTTGTGTCTTTAGAGTCTATTTCTGATTTAAACTTGATTAGGGTCATTTATTGCTTCTAGTCAGTTCAAGCAGGGCTCTTAGATCTTTGTAATAGTTGCTAGTTGATTTCAATAAAGAAATTTGAACTTATCAAAAAAAGAAAAGCTCTATCTATGCCTTTAGTGTTTCTGTGGTGCATCATTGTTAAATATCTTTTTGGAATCAAATGCATTCCTAATATTGAGTAAATCATTTTGACCCATCTTTCAACAATAATGGTTCACAAGAACCCATCTCTCAACATATCTTGAACCAGTTGGCACTCATTGCAACACATTATGTTCGCATGGATGAAGCAAGGAAATTGAAAATCACAAACTGAGCTATCTTACCCCAAGTTTCTGGGATGGGGACAATAGGGGACGAGGGACAAGTTTCGGGGACGACGATTTTTTGGACCATTTTTGAGGACAGTAGGGGATGGCTATATAAAAAATAGGGAAATTTTAAATATTCATATGATAACATTGATAAAGCATTCATATATACACTATAGAACCTTAATACATTACATTTGTGTTGAATTGAGAGTTCACATGAGACTCAAACTGTCAAACTAATTAGCAAATGTCAAACCTTGAAAACTTAAATCAAATTGCTTTCAAAATTCATTGTCAATATGCATGATATATTTAAAAAATAGTATACATGTTACAAACAAAATACCCAAAGGCTGCAAGTTTCAATTACGATATGAAAATACAAAAAAAGAAAGTATGTTGCTGCCCCTAATCTGCATCTCTCAACATTGCATCAAAATCGAAGTCCTCCTCTAAGTCACTGCCACTATGAGGGTCGACCTCATCCAATGGAATCCCAACCAATCCCTCATGTGCCTCCTCCTCATCAACCTAAGAAGTGTCTTCACGATTAACATCCCATTGTAAAGTTGGAGTCAATCGATACTCTAGATTTTGACAATCCTGAAGTCAAAGAGCACTATGTACAGCCACTAGCTTCTCCACTCGTCTAGAGGTAAGTCTATTCCTCTTGATGGAGTAGTGTAATGTCCCCTTTTCCTAGACAGTTGACAGATGCAGTGGTTAGTCTACCAACTGGTCCTCGTAGGCTAACAATGGTGTTTAGGGGGCCCTCTAAGGGTGATCTATGGCTCTTCAGTAGGCCTTTTGGAGCTTATTTCAGTACTCTTCAGCTCAGTGTCCCAGTTTATTTGTGGTGTGCCTTCCAGAGGCCATTCTGGACACTTTGGCCCACACTTACTATTTTTAGTAAGTCACTTGGATGTGTTGTTCATACTTACTATTTATAGTAAGTCATGGAATGGTCAACTAGCGGAGTTACTATATTTGGCGTGATGGCGTAATTATATCATGGAGTTATATTGGTTAATATTGGTCCTATGCATTTAATATTAATAATTTCAAATAATAAAGTTAAATTAAATAATTTAACTTTATGCATTATTAAAATATATTAAAAAGCGACTTTATTATAAAGGGAATATAACTTATAAGTGATTTTTAAAGCACACTTCTAATATAAAGTATAGCACCATATTAAAAAGAATGAATGGCAAGAAATAAAGTAAATTAAATGAAATGAAAGTCAAATGCAAATTGGGCATGGAAATATAAAAGGGCATTGAGAGCTCATTTTGCACATTCATTCATATTGAAGAAGAAGAATTTTGTTAAGGGTTTGCAAGAAGACTGGAGAGTTTGAAAATCTCAAGCTTTTTGAGGATGAACTCCCTCAAGAGGAACAACTCGATGCAGGAGTGAAAGATCTCCCAAGCTAGCTTGCAGACAATTCTATTCCAGGGATTGTGCATTTTGTTTCAAAGATTGTACAGAAAAAACTACAAGAAGATTCATTAATCAGGGGTTTGCAATATTAGTCGTGGTGATTTCACTTCAGGAATCACAATTGAGCTTCATTGTAGTCAGAGATTCGCACTTTGAGCTTCATAGATACATTTCAGATTTGAAAGATCGTCCTATTGAGCAGATTGGAGATCATTAGCAGCAGATTTGAGGAGCAATAGTGGCTCTCATGCTATCTGTACCATTTTCTAGAGTTGGTCATACATTCTGAAAGGAGTTTGGAGTATTTGAAGGGGCAGCTAGGGTTTAGAAAAGCGTGTTGCTTCTTGGGAGGTCGCCTAGGGCTGGAGAGCACTATGTTGGCATCATTTCTTCCATTGGAGGTGTT
>VDFB02286338.1:0-21593 GCA_007258455.2 Sequoia sempervirens
AAACTCCTATTCATATCATGCCTCAATAAATCTCATATAATCTTCTCCTAGGTAGACCTTGGATTCATGCAATGAATGTGGTGCCTTCCACGTTACATGGTCTACATAATCAAAGTTTACCTATAATCCTATCACACTTTTTTGCAAATTGAAACATGAATGAAAAATCCTCTGAAAATATTGACACCAACTACAAAAGTGGAATCAATACAAGAAGAAGAAGAGAAGTATTTTTCATCAATCACAAAATTATTAGATGATGATTGGGGTTCATTAGATTTTACACCTATGTATTCATGGGAGAATAAAAGATTACACAAAAATTAGGAAAAGAGAAAGAAGCTGACATAATATCAACACAAGTTGAGACATCAAAACCATGTGAGCCCATAACTTTTAGCGAAGACGAAGAAAACAACAATTATATATCCACATATGATGAGTGTGATCATGAGAAACCAAAAAATCCAAAATAAATGGAAAAAATTTATGGAAGAGGTTATGAGATTTTGAAACAACTTGGCTATAAGGGAATTGGATGTGGTGTTAAATAACAAGGTATTCACGTCCCTATAGATCCTACCCTGCAAGAAAAAAAAAGAGGTCTTGGTTATTGTCCTTCAAAAGAAATGAAAGCATCAAAGAAACCTTCTCTCAATATCAATGTCATCACAAAAAAAACTCCTAGGACACATATTGATTCATCTTCAAACACATGTCTTAGTGAGGATTGGGGTTCATTAGATTTTACACCCTCCTTTAAGGGAGAGTACAAAATCTCACAATCTAAACCAAAAGAGTCTTGTGTATGTATGAAACCTTGTAGTAAGCACAAAGTATCTTTGTCACAAAATAAAGGAACATCTTCTACTATTGATCAATAAATTACCTTGTTAAAGCTTCTCCAAGCTCAATTGATTAATCTTCCCCCAAGAACATGAAAGAAATTTTATAGAAAAAGTTCATTTTGCATATATCATCGAGTGCATGGTCATTCAACCAATGAATGTAAGGATTTGAGTAATAAATTTCAACATCTTAGGGATTGTGGTTCTCTAATGCAGGGGCATCGATCCTATTCTTCATCTAGTCGGTCGATTTTTTGAATTTATTAGTGTGATTTGGTTCTAAAACTTTTCTTGTCACTACTTGGGTAGGAAGGCAGGAAGTAAAAGGAGATTGAACAGGCTCGAGTTACTGTCACTGTATGGAAAGGAAGTTGGTTAGTCGATTAAGTTTCCTTCAGTGTGGAAGGATGAGTGATTGTAGATGGTTAGGGATTGATGGTTTGAGGTCCACGGTTGTAGCAGTTGAATGCAAGTAGTTGGAAGAATCAGTTGAGGAGGTCAATAGCTGGGAAGTTGAAGATGAATAGTTCTAGAAGGTGAACGGTTAGGGACGGTTATAAAGGATGGAAGTCGAATGATGAGAGAAGGCAGATAAAATAGGCATTTACCAAAGCATATAGGCAATGGCTAGAAAGAATAGAGAAGATCTAAGTATGATAGAATGGAGGAGAGAGGCTGATGAACGAATGAGAGGAGAGCGACCAAAGTAATTAGGAAAAAAGGATGAATGATAGAGTATAGGGAAAATCCAATAGAGGAAAGAAAGAAGTAGTGGTCGGAAGGTCGAGCAAAGGTCTAGTGGTTGTAGGCCAAACAGTAAGGAAGGAAAAAGAAAATGTCGATAGGGAGTGGTTGGAAGGAATAAGAAGTGGCCGATTGGAAAAGAGTAAGCCATCAAGGGAAATTGGGAGAGGAAGAATCCAATCAAGCATTCTTGTTCATAAAGAAGGAATGGGACATGTAGAATGGAAAAATAATTTGAACATAGAGGAAGTCCAAGAACTATGAAGAGGAGTGACGAAGTATGATAGAGTCAATGGGTCTGATATGAGATAGGCCAAAAGTATGTATTTTGTATACAATCTGTTCTTGCATAAATAAAGTGATCATTTAACTTATTTCTCTATTTTTTTTGTTTGGTTCCTCATGGTTGGGACAATGAACATTGAACGATCTATTAGTTATGAACTTTTGTAGTTTTGTCACATAAAGGAAGAATGGTTTTGTATGAGTATTCTATCACTGTTTTGGAAATAAAAAGGCTGAGAATTGTTAATGAATGGTTTTTATTAGGGTGAAATATGTTCTTTAATATGTAAGTTCATATCACTAGTTTGATGGTAAATCTGAAAGTGTGAAGGTTGTAGAGCTTAAGTTTGGGTGTGGCTCCTTAGACTGATTGTGTATATGGAATAATATTTGTGAGTGGTAACCCCTCGTCTATCAATTGGTATCAGAGCCTTGAAAGATCTGGGCTGTAAATGGCTATCAATTATTTTGGTAGATTGATGGAAGCATAAATTATTGGAAAGTTTTGTGTTGTAGATTGATAGAGGAAGAGAGAAGAAATTGGGATCAAAAGACTGGGTGGAGAAATGGGAAGAGTAGCTAAAGGTAGGTATCAGATGATAGAAGGATTCAACAAGTTCACATAGGTAGAGCATTGAAGGAGAGGAAATTTGTGCTAGAATTGGCAAGTGAAATGTGTTGTGTGAATCAATCGTCGAAGGAGAGGTAGTTTGCACTTGAAGTTTGAGTAGACTATGGATTGTAGTAGTAAGAGGGATGGGTATTAGTGTAAGAAGACCTATCATGATCCCATCTTGGGATAGATATTGGGATGAAGTGGAAAGTAGAAAACTTTGAGAGGAATTGGAGAAGATTGCAAGTAGACTGGATATGTTGGAAAAGAGTTATTTTTTAGATAATAATGTTTTGATTGCAAGAAGTGGGAAAGAAGAGGAGAGGAAATTTCTCATTGTAGAGGACTTGAATAAAGATAGTAAGGAAAGGAGAAAAGAGAAAGTATAGCAAGGAGCACTTGAAGAAGAAGATAAGATAGTGTCCATGAAAGAGGTACTTGAAGAAACATCTTGGTCTCTTGATTTATTTGCTACTGATTTGTTTGAAAGTGTGAATGTCAGTATGAAGAAGGCTAAGAACAAACCTTTGGAGGAAAATGGAGAAAGGGCAAGAAGAGAGACCGTACATGAAGATGAAGATAAGAATGAAAGAAGACAAGTTGCAGCAATAGATAAAAGAAGACAATTTGTAGCAATGACGCATTGCCAGGTACCTAAAGATGAAGAGAAGGACAGTGAAAAAAAGAAGGAAGCCTGTAAAGAGGAAGAGGTGGCAAGACATGAAGCCAAGAATGTAATAAAATTGGGAAAATAGATTGATGAAGAGGTGAAAGTGAGTTATGGTGGTGATTTTGATCATGCAAGTAGACATAGGGATGTGAATATGCAAGTTAGAAAGGAGAAAGTAAAGTTTGTAGATCATGGGTATATAGTATTGTCTTGGAAAAGGAAACCAATTGTTAAGGAACAACAAAGAGAAGTGAGGCAAGGAGTGGCTAAATATATAGCCTGTGGCAACAAATTAGCATCAAGGATGGAGGGTATGAAAAATATTTTGAGATAAGAGGATAGGCCTAGTGTAGAGGTAGCAAAGCGTCAACCCAAAAAGATGGAAAACCAAGTATGGGTAGCGAAGCATGGGACAACAGTAGAAGTTGATAATGAGAAGAAGAGAATACAAGAGAAGAGGAAAGGTGTATATGTGGAAAAATTCACTGAACTAGAGAACATAATAGAGCCCACAAAGGATGGAAGGGAGAATAATACCTCAGAGCATGCAACAAAGTTAGAGGAAAAGAAGCATGGTAAGTGCAAGGTAAGAGGTAGACAATTTGATTTGTATGAAGATGATGTTGAGGATTTGAATGAAATTTATGAATATGAGGAAAGGTTGTGGCTAACTGTGGATGAAAAGAATATGAGAAGAGAAAGATCTAAAATGAGGAAGGAAAGCAAAAGACGGCATAGTTGAATGTCTAGTCATGAGTACAAGAGAGGTATGAAGAATGAATTGGTCAAGAGGAATGGAAACCAAAGGAGAAAAATTAAGGACATGGAGAGTGAAGGAGGATCAGTGGAAAATACAGATGAAGAAACTAGAGTAGCAAAGTATCAAGATGCTAAAGATAAGCAGATACATAATAGAAACATAGAAGAGGCAAAACTTGAAGAGGGGGCAATGAACAAGAATGATGTGGGTGGTTTTTGGACACCATTCTATGAGTTTGAATCAAAATTTTAGGTGAAGATAGATAATGAAGATATGCATATGAGTGAGGAGGTTTCCACTGATCATAAAGAAGTTGGTGCAGCCCTAGGGACAAAGGTAGATCTGAAGGCATTTTGTAGGAATGTTGATATGTATTTCTTTATGGTATTGATTAATGAAGATATAGAACATGATATTGGGGTTTTTGATAAGGAATAAATAATTAAAAGTGGTTTGTTGTTGTATAGTTGGGACATGGGAAAGGAAGTATTTAAAGTGGTGAATGTAGATTCGAATAAGGTTGTGCATGCCTTTGGTGAAGTAGACAACCCAATGGGTGCAAAAGAAATATTTAGAGTGGAAAATGTAGGGGTTTTCAGTTTTGGTAAGTTTGGATGGATTGATTTGTGTATGACTATGACAACAAGGAATTTGGTAAGAGTGGAGTTGAACAAAGAGCAACAATGTTGGCTGAGTGTAATGAAGGTTCCAAAATGTTTGTGGAGGAAGCAAAAGAAGAGAATACAAGGAGACTAGTTTTAAATCATAACCCCATGTACAGGAGTACATTGCTTATTTGTCCCCTGGGGAGTATGATGTAGGGGCATCGATCCTATTCTTCATCTGGTGGGCCATGTTTTTGGATATATTGGTGTGATTTGGTTCTAAAAATGTTCCTATCACTACTTGGGCAAGAAGGTGGGAAGTAAAAGGAGATTGAACAAGCTCGGGTTGTTTTCACTATATGGACAGGAAGTTTGTTAGTTGATTAATTTTCCTTTGATGCGGAAGGATGAGTGATTGCAGATAGTTAGGGATTAGTGGTTAGAGGTCAATGGTTGTAGCAGTTGAATGCAAGCAATTGCAAGAATCAGTTGAAGAGGCTGATAGCTAGGCAGTTGAAGATGAATAGTTCTGGAAGGTGAATGGTTAGAGACAACTAGAAAGGATGTGTAGTACCCCTCCGTTTATGCTTATGCTTTCTGCTGTTATGTTTTCACACTATTAGACTATGATATTTTGTTGGATATTTTGTTCGCTGGTTTTGAGCGATACTGGATTTATTCTGTGACATGATGATACATTGTTTGGTGATTATTGATTTCAGATATGAATTGATATAGCGTAGATGTTTATTTTCAGTTGTTTATTGCTATGTACATGTTTATGATGGACTAACAACTATTTATTTTGTCAGTTTGCTATGACGTGTATTGGTGTGGAGAACGGAATCACATCACTTGCTTGCGAGTGCCCTGTGATATCCGTGATTTTCTCCGCATGGTGTGTTTGTTTAATGCTTTATATATATATATATATATATATATATATATATATATATATATATATATATATATATATATATATATATATATATATATATATATTGTATGCTCGTTATTCGCTTGGTTGCAGGAATTGTAGGTACATGACACTGACTCCACCTGGGTACTCAGGTTTGAGCGTGTCAAGACTCAACGGATAGTTGATCGGGAGATAGTAGTTTGGTTCACCCTAGTCTAGTCTATAATCCTGGTCTTACTACATCGTCTGTTTTTAGTTCAGAGTCATAGGTTTGTCTTGTATTTTCTGTTTGGATAAATTGCTTGGAAGGTAAATCTGGTTAAATTTAATGTTGTTTTTTGTGCTTTAAATTATTGGTATTTAAATTAATGTTTAAATGTGGAAGAAATTACTTGCTTGATTATTTAATTAATTAATTAGCTTATTTGGTTAAATGGTTTGATTTTAAAAGATCAAACTTATTTAATTAAATAAATTAATTAATTAAATTAAATTATTAAGTGTGTAAATAGTTTATTTAAAAATAAAATATTATTAAGGGAAATGGCATTTGAAATTGTAAATTTAAATAAAATAAAAATAAAATGCATGTAAATTAAAATTTGAGTTTTAAAAATTTAAATTAAATAAATATTTGCATGCAAATTTGAAATTGGAAAAGTTATCCGAGAAGTGGTTGAGATATTTTTGCATCTTCTCGACATGTGTGCAAGTTTCATTAATTGGGTTTGTTGAGAAATTTCACGGAGGTAATATTGGATCTGGGAATTCACAAAGCATTTTCAATTTCCTCACGGGAAAAAAATTTCAGAGCTCTGTTAAAATTTACTATATTGTGTTAAATTGGTAACTCTGTATATTTGTGGAAGATCCCTTGGAAGGGAAGTTCTTTTGTGTGGGTTGGAGAAGCTTCGAGGAAATTTCACGCTACAGGCAAGAGACTTTCTTCTACAGGCAAGAGATTTCTCCTACAGTTAATCAGGTATTTTTCTTGTTTTGCTTATTCCTTTTCATAAAAGAGTTAAAGAAAAGATATGCTTTGTATTTCCTGTGTTCTTCTTGGGAATTTGGTAAAATTTTATTTAAAATAGTTGAATGGATCTGTGAAGGATTTTAGCTGTGATAGAAAAGAAATTCTCTGTTGCCATATTTTAAAACCTTTGTGAAATTGTGAAAACAAGAAAACTATAAAGAAATAAAAGGGGCAAAACAGAGTTTTATATTACAGAGGAAAAATTGTTAAAATAGTGGAATGGATTGTAATTTCTTTTTCAATTTCCTGTTGATAGATATTGCCCAGTTTCTGTATTAAGTTGTTTTCTTGAATCTTACATATATATATGTATTCATATATGTATATATAGCAGTAACGAATATATATACATACATATACGAATACATATATATATATATAATTTACTGTTCAGAAAGAAATGAATTAATAAACCGAAAATCGTTGTACGCGACTGGTTATTTATCAAAAATTTTGGAGAATTTTTATTAAATATGGAAAACGGATTTATCAAATCCGTCATGCGAATTTTTGAAAATACGTGGAATTATTTTTGTTGAATATTAAACAATCCATATGAAACGTAAGCCGCAGGGGCTATCCCACGGCCGACCCCTTGGGAGCCGGCTGGGGGGGCAGCACTCGACACTACCCTTGCAGGTAGTGTCGGTGCGGCCTGCACAACCGACCCCCAATGGGGTTCGGCAATGGCAGTGCTCGGCCCTACGAATTTAGGGTTTCTTCCCTTAAATAAAATCTCTGCTTTGAAATGTTTAATATTTTGTATTAAAATTTGTTTGATTTTTAATTTAAAGTTATATAATACTTATAATATATAAATATATATTATATATATAGCATATTTATAATAAGCTATATAATATATATATGTTATAATAATGTATTATATTTATATGAGTAATTAAGTGATTAAATTATTATTTTTATTTTTATTTGATAAGAGTTTAAAATAGAATTTGAATTATAAGGTGATATTTTCATAAATAACTCATTATAAATCAAAATATTACATTTAAAATTGTTTAGATAGTTTAAAGATTTATTTAAAAGAAACCGTTTAACGTGTAGAAATGTTATTAAGTAAAGTATAGAATTCTTTTTCGTTTTAAATGAAACTAAATTTAACTTTAGGTGAATGGTTTGGTTATTCTATTATGTTTGGTTGGATTTAGTATATCCAAACAGTAGACAATACTTTCTTGATTCGCTTTCATTTGGGTTCTTTTTGGGCAAATTGGGAAAGTTATAGTTGTATAAGTCTTCCAGAAAGAATTGTGTAGAAAGGGTGAATTAATGATCAAATGTATTTCTTGAGTTAACTTGGGTTGTGCATGTGTTAAATATGGTGTTTTGAAATCATTGTGAGTTAAATGTTAATATGTGATAAACTTTATGCACCATGTAAACCCTTGTTAGGAAAACTTAGATACCATGTTATGTTTAGGGGAGTGGCTATTTGTAAGGGCCGACACACAAAGTGGTGTCAGGGTAACTTACAAATAGTTAACTAAGTCAGTGATAATTAAATGACATAGTAGTTAGATTTAAAACTTTTAACAAGATATTCATGCCTCTCTTATGACTCTTGAGCTACCATAGTCTTGAGTATAAGACGAGAAGGCCTGGAATGGCAAATCGATGTTTTGTTTCTTTAAAAGACATTTGATTCCACAATAGTATGCAATAGGGGCCGGGTTTCGTAAGAGGTAACCAGGGTAACCCAAGGATTGGGGGCCGGAACCTAGGAAGAAACACCAGCGTAACCTTTGCAACGTTGTGATGACACTCCACCTAGAATAACAGTTAACCTTGTGTTTGTGATATAATCAATTGTCTAAATCTGGAAGCAATGTAACCAATAGTTTGTTTTGTACTAGTGTCTAGGGTTAGTAGATTAGGTCTAGGTAACCTTATTACTATCTCCTAGCACGGGGGGTGGACCTACGGGTACCACATGGTTGGGTGGAACGTGCACCTTACTTCGTTGGGTCCCTAGTTTAATCATGGCATCGAGAGCTTCATGGATGGAGAGCTCGCACTTGGATCTTATGTGTATTTCATCATTGTACTTTTGTAAATTTATATTGTAAAACATCCCTCAAATGTTGTGAGGTGAATACTTGTAAAATGTAATCATTATTGAACTACCTCATCAGATGGATGAGTAATGTAATATTCTACCAAATGCAATGTATGGAAAACAATTTTGTACTTTATATTATCTTGAATGGAGTATTAAATGAAATGCAATGTTTATTTTTATGATAATGTTATAAATTAAAATGTGCAATGCGAAATACTTAAGTCACTTATGGAAAACTCAAAGTAGTGTAACGTCGCTTAGCCTAATGAATGTATGCAACTAATTAACTTAATAATTAAACTTTAAAAAAAATTATTACACCATTATACACTATTGCAACATTCTTAGGTTATTAAGATGGGGCATTACAGATTGGTATCAGAGCCAAGGTTACAAACACTGGACGCTCTGGGTAATCATGAGCCCATTAGGTTGACCTAGTACGTAGTGTCGCAACTGTTAGCCTTGGTTGAATAGTATCTAAGACTCGTTATTGTTATGTGTAGGAACATGCCTAGGTGAGGAGGAAGAGGTCGTGGTAGAGGTCGAGGTGGAGGCTGAGGGCCGATCCCTCAAGTTACTCCCCCTCCTAGCACTCATCACAGTGATCAGGCAGAACAGATGGGTCAGAGAAATGAGGGACATAATCTCGAATAGTCAGCAATAGAGGGTTCTCAGATACGTCCACTTTTAGAGGAGGTTCTACCTTGTCTTGGACCTAGACAGGTAGATGAGCAGGAGGTTGTCACAGAGAGAGATAGATCTCCTAGGAGAGTAGAGGACACAACACATTAGGATGCTATCACTGCAGGTCATATGAGGGATTTACTGAGGGCACGCCCACCTACCTTTGATGGTACAGGAGGTGGATTAGAGGCTGAGACCTGGCTACTAGATTTGGGTAGATGCTTCACCATGCACCCATACGGTAGTAATACCTGTGCTAGATGTGCTATTATGCACTTGAGAGGATTCGCCTCTACTTGGTGGCGCCTAGAGGAGCAGAAGTTCCACTTGGATATTGGTTCTATGTCTTGGGAGATGTTTCTCGAGAGGTTTAGAGCTCGGTTCCTTTCGGAACATTGGAGGCAGCGTAGGGCTGACGAGTTCCATGATCTACGTCAGTTGGCTCTTTCTGTAGAGCAATATGAACGTAGGTTTTATGAACTTAAGCAATATGTTGGTATTGGCGATGATGAGCCTATGCTAGTACAACACTTTATCAGGGGTTTAAATGCCCGTATCAGTGGTGGTGTCTGAGTATTTGAGCCAAAGACTATGGAAGTCGCGGTGGAGAAGGCTCACATAGTTGAGGAGAACCTTATTATGGCTTTAGGTGGGCACTCAGGAGTACAGATTGGGAGTGCTCCTACAGCAGGTTTTAGTCCACGGGGTGGACAAGCACAGACAGGTGGTTCCTCTAGGAACCAATAGACACCCACAAAGGGTGGGCAGCAACAACAACAAAGAACACCTCAAAAGAATAATAACCCTCAACCACAACAACAAAGAACACCTCAAAAGAATAATAACCCTCAACCACAACAACAAAATAGTCCTCAAATAGGAAAGGGTCATAACTGGTGGTGCAATAAGCACAATAGGAAGGATCAACCTACGCAGAGTGCTCAGTCTACCGTCAATAGGGGTAGTTTTCAGCAATCCAATGCACCTTCGGGTGGCAGAGGATTCGGAAGAGGCACAGGTTGTTATTCATGTGGGCAGCAGGGACACATAGCTAGGCAGTGTCCGATGAGAGGTTCTACTAGTTATGGGCCTCGACCTACAGTTTCGGAGCCTACGGTGGGAGATGCAGGATGAGCACATACAGTATATGCTGCGGTTAATGATAGCCAAGCTGATCACCATAACACGGTGGTCGAAACTTCAGGTAAGTTACATGGTGTTAGTGTTTCTATACTTTTTGATTCTAGAGCCACTAACTCCTTTATTTCACCAACCATCGTTGACCATTGTGGTCTTGTGGCGGTAAAGCAAGGTGGTAAGTGGCAAGTTGAATTCGCCTCAGGGGTGAAAGTAGCAGTAGAAAACTTGGTACATAATTGTGAACTTAAAATTGGTACATTAACTACCTTAGTAGATTTATATGTTACACATTTAGGATCGTATGATATAGTTTTAGGTATGGATTTGCTAGCATCTTATCATGCTATAATTGACTGTCGACTTAAGACAGTTAGTTGCATTAATGACCTAGGTGTGAAAGTGGAAATTGTAGGTATACAAAGACCTATCTCTTTGCAGATGATATCTGCTATGCAATTAAAGAGATGTCTTCGTCAGGGATGTCAACTGTTTGCAACAATAGTTACTAATTTGGAAGAGGGTGAGAGTCGAGAGGTATCTCTTGATGATCATCCTATTCTTAGGGAATTCATGGATGTGTTTCCCGATGACATTCCTGGAATGCCACCAAAAAGGGATATTGACTTTAGAGTTGACTTAGTTCATGGAGCTGAGCCTATATCTAGAGCTCCTTATAGAATGACGACTCAGGAGTTAGAGGAACTTCGTATCCAGTTAGAGGAACTTTTAGAAAAGGGATTTATTCATCCAAGTGTTTCCCCTTGGGGAGCACCTATCATCTTCGTAAAGAAGAAGGATGGATCTCTTAGGCTGTGCATTGATTATCGTCAATTGAACAAGGTTACAATTAAGAATCGTTATCCTTTGCCTAGAATCGATGATCTTTTTTATCAAATTAAGGGAGCTAATGTGTTCTCTAAAATCGATTTGAAATCTGGTTATCATCAATTGCGTATAGCTGAAGCAAACATCCATAAAACTTCTTTTCGAACTCGTTATGGGCACTACGAATTCACAGTAGTACCATTTGGGTTAACGAACGCACCATCGGTATTCATGAGTCTAATGAATGGTGTTTTTTGTACATACCTTGATCGCTTTGTCCTGGTATTTCTCGATGATATTTTAGTTTATTTGAGAAACATGAAGGAACATGAAGAACACTTGAGGCAGGTTTTGCAATGTTTAAGGGAAAATCAATTGTATGCGAACCTGAAGAAGTGTGATTTCTTTCAACCTGAAATAAAATACCTTGGACATGTGATATCTGGTAAAGGTATTGCTGTGGATCCTTCAAAGATCCAAGCTATTGTAGATTGGCCCACGCCTACTAATGTAGGTGAAGTTCGTAGCTTTATGGGTCTACCTGGTTACTATAGGCGTTTTGTAGAGGGATTTTCTAGAATCGGTCATCCTATTACTTCTCTTCAAAGGAAAGGGAAGAAGTTTGTTTGGACAGAGCAATGTCAGTCAGCCTTTCAGACTCTTAAAGAAAAGTTAACTAATGCGCCTATACTGATTGTTCTTGATCCTACTAAGGATTTTGTAGTATGCACGGATGCATCCTTAGAGGGTTTGGGAGCAGTTTTGATGCAAGATGGGCGTGTGATTGCTTATGAGTCTCGCAAACTCAAGGATCATGAATTAAACTATCCTACTCATGACCTTGAACTAGCTGCAGTTGTGCATGCATTAGTTCGATGGAGGCATTTCCTATTAGGTCATCGTTTCAAACTTCATACTGATCACCGTAGTTTGCAATACATCTTTACACAACCTAACTTGAATGCTAGGCAGAGACGGTGGATGGAGTTCTTGTGTGAGTACGATTTTGAAGTAAAATATGTTCAAGGCAAAGAGAACGTAGTGGCTGACGCTCTTAGCCGACGTCGAAATGAGATCTCTGCTACTACTCTTGAAGTAGATTTGAGAGGTCAAATATTAGCTGCACTTCCTACTGATAGATTATATCAGGAAGTGAGATCGGAGATTGAATCTAGTAGACCTTTAGAAGGTCGATTTGCAGGGTATGTCTTAGAATCGGATGGTATATTACGAAATTTAGGTCGTATTTATGTACCACACGTTGAGAGTCTTCGTACTTTAATCATGACGGAAGCTCATCGGGCTCCGTATTCAGCTCATCCAGGAGTCAAGAAAATGCATGCCGATCTTCGGCAATTGTATTTCTGGCCTGGTATGAAACGAGATATTGCTGATTATGTATCGAGATGTCTTGAATGTCAGTGAGTCAAAGCTGAACATCAACATCCCGCTGGATTATTGCAGCCACATCTCATTCCTGAATGGAAATGGGATATTATATCCGTTGACTTTATCATAGGGTTACCTACATCATCACGTTGACATGATGCCATTATGGTAACTGTTGACCGATTGACTAAAGTAGCTCACTTTTCACTTGTACGATCATCATACAACGCTTCATCCGTAGCTAGGATATTCATGGAGGACATCGTTAGATTGCATGGGATTCCTCATAGGATTATTTCTGATAGAGATCCCGTATTTACTTCAGCCCTATGGACTTCATTACAACATGCTTTAGGTACCCAATTGAACTTTAGTTCAGCGTATCATCCTCAAACTGATGGACAAACTGAAACAGTTAACCAAATGTTAGAGGATATGCTTAGAATGTACGTAATGGACCAACAGTCTCATTGGGAGGATTATCTGTACTTAGTAGAATTCGCTTATAACAATGGATATCAGAGTTCCATAGGTATGCCACCATTTCAGGCATTATATAGTCGTCCTTGTCGAACTCCTTTGAGTTGGGATCGACTAGAGGATAGAGTGCTACTAGGACCTGAGATGCTTCGTGATATGGAGCAACAGGTTGACCGTATTAGAGAGCATTTGATAGCAGCACAGGATAGGCAAAAGAAATATGCCGATGCACATAGGATTGATCGACAGTTCGTTGTTGGTGATAGAGTGTTTCTTCGAGTGCGACCGCGAAAGAGTCCAATCCGTTATGGAAAAGGCTCTAAGCTTGCGCCTCATTTTGTTGGGCCATTCAAGATCTTAGAGAGAATTGGTCCCGTGGCATATCGACTCGCCTTACCACCCAGTTTGTCTCGTATTCATGATGTTTTTCATGTATCAGTTCTTAGACCATATCATCCCAACATATCTCATGTACTTGATTGGAATGCGTTACAAGTAGAGGACGGGAAGCTGGCTTTGGAGCCCGTGGCCATTCTACAGCACCGGACGCTCGGTCTCAGGGGTCGAGACGTTGATCAGGTGAGGGTCCAATGGGATCCTAGTTATGAGGCTTCTGCTACTTGGGAGGATGCGACACGCATGAGGGAACTTTATCCCTATCTGTTCACAGGCTTTCAGGAGCAAGCCTGATCCTAGGGGGGGAGGATGTAGTACCCCTCCGTTTATGCTTATGCTTTCTGCTGTTATGTTTTCACACTATTAGACTATGATATTTTGTTCACTGGTTTTGAACGATAGTGGATTTATTCTGTGACATGATGATACATTGTTTGGTGATTATTGATTTCAGATATGAATTGATATAGCATAGATGTTTATTTTCAGTTGTTTATTGCTATGTACATGTTTATGATGGACTAACAGCTATTTATTTCGTTAGTTTGCTGTGACGTGTATTGGTGTGGAGAACGGAATCACATCACTTGCTTGCGAGTGCCTTGTGATATCCGTGATTTTCTCCACATAGTGTGTTTGTTTAATGCTTTATATATATACATTTGTATGCTTGTTATTCGCTTGGTTGCAGGAATTGTAGGTACATGACACCGAATCCACCTGGGTACTCAGGTTTGAGCGTGTCAAGACTCAACGGATACGTTGATCGGGAGATAGTAGTTTGGTTCACCCTAGTCTAGTCTATAATCCTGGTCTTACTACATCGTCTGTTTTTAGTTCAGAGTCATAGGTTTGTCTTGTATTTTCTGTTTGGATAAATTGCTTGGAAGGTAAATCTCGTTAAATTTAATGTTGTTTTTTGTGCTTTAAATTATTGGTATTTAAATTAATGTTTAAATGTGGAAGAAATTACTTGCTTGATTATTTAATTAATTAATTAGCTTATTTGGTTAAATGGTTTGATTTTAAAAGATCAAACTTATTTAATTAAATAAATAAATTAATTAAATTAAATTATTAAGTGTGTAAATAGTTTATTTAAAAATAAAATATTATTAAGGGAAATGGCATTTGAAATTGTAAATTTAAATAAAATAAAAATAAAATGCATGTAAATTAAAATTTGAGTTTTAAAAATTTAAATTAAATAAATATTTGCATGCAAATTTGAAATTGGAAAAGTTATCCGAGAAGTGGTTGAGATATTTTTGCATCTTCTCGACATGTGTGGAAGTTTCATTAATCGGGTTTGTTGAGAAATTTCACGGAGGTAATATTGGATCTGGGAATTCACAGAGGATGTTCAATTTCCTCACGGGAAAAAAATTTCAGAGCTCTGTTAAAATTTACTGTATTGTGTTAAATTGGTAACTCTATATTTGTGGAAGATCCCTTGGAAGGGAAGTTCTTTTGTGTGGGTTGGAGAAGCTTCGAGGAAATTTCACGCTACAGGCAAGAGACTTTCTTCTACAGGCAAGAGATTTCTCCTACAGTTAATCAGGTATTTTTCTTGTTTTGCTTATTCCTTTTCATAAAAGAGTTAAAGAAAAGATATGCTTTGTATTTCCTGTGTTCTTCTTGGGAATTTGGTAAAATTTTATTTAAAATAGTTGAATGGATCTGTGAAGGATTTTAGCTGTGATAGAAAAGAAATTCTCTGTTGCCATATTTTAAAACCTTTGTGAAATTGTGAAAACAAGAAAACTATAAAGAAATAAAAGGGGCAAAACAGAGTTTTATATTACAGAGGAAACATTGTTAAAATAGTGGAAGGGATTGTAATTTCTTTTTCAATTTCCTGTTGATAGATATTGCCCAGTTTTTGTATTAAGTTGTTTTCTTGAATCTTACATATATATATGTATTCATATATGTATATATAGCAGTAACGAATATATATACATACATATACGAATACATATATATATATATATATATAATTTACTATTCAGAAAGAAATGAATTAATAAACCAAAAATCGCTGTACGTGACTGGTTATTTGTCAAAATTTTTGGAGAATTTTTTTTAAGTATGGAAAACGGATTTATCAAATCCATCATGCGAATTTTTGAAAATCCGCAGAATTATTTTTGTTGAATATTAAACAATCTGTATGAAATGTAAGCCGCAGGGGCTATCCCACAGTCAACCCCTTGGGAGCCGGCTGTGGGGGCAGCGCTTGGCACTGCCCTTGCAGGCAGTGTCGGCGTGCCCTGCACAGCTGAGCCCCAATGGGGTTCGGCAATGGCAGCGCTCGGCCCTACGAATTTAGGGTTTCTTCCCTTAAATAAAATCTCTGCTTTGAAATGTTTAATATTTTGTATTAAAATTTGTTTGATTTTTAATTTAAAGTTATATAATACTTATAATATATAAATATATATTATTTATATAGCATATTTTTAATAAGCTATCTAATATATATATATATATATATGTTATAATAATGTATTATATTTATATGAGTAATTAAGTGATTAAATTATTATTTTTATTTTTATTTGATAAGAGTTTAAAATAGAATTTGAATTATAATGTGATATTTTCATAAATAACTCATTATAAATCAAAATATTACATTTAAAATTGTTCAGATAGTTTAAAGATTTATTTAAAAGAAACCGTTTAACGTGTAGAAATGTTATTAAGTAAAGTATATAATTCTTTTTCGTTTTAAATGAAACTAAATTTAACTTTAGGTGAATGGTTTGGTTATTCTATTATGTTTGGTTGGATTTAGTATATCCAAACAGTAGACAATACTTTCTTGATTCGCTTTCATTTGGGTTCTTTTTGGGCAAATTGGGAAAGTTATAGTTGTATAAGTCTTCCAGAAAGAATTGTGTAGAAAGGGTGAATTAATGATCAAATGTATTTCTTGAGTTAACTTGGGTTGTGCATGTGTTAAATATGGTGTTTTGAAATCGTTGTGAGTTAAATGTTAATATGTGATAAACTTTATGCACCATGTAAACCCTTGTTAGGAAAACTTAGATACCATGTTATGTTTAGGGGAGTGGCTATTTGTAAGGGCCGACACACAAAGTGGTGTCAAGGTAACTTACAAATAATTAACTAAGTCAGTGATAATTAAATGACATAGTAGTTAGATTTAAAACTTTTAACAAGATATTCATGCCTCTCTTATGACTCTTGAGCTACCATAGTCTTGAGTATAAGATGAGAAGGCCTGGAATGGCAAATCGATGTTTTGTTTCTTTAAAAGACATTCGATTCCACAATAGTATGCAATAGGGGCCGGGTTTCGTAAGAGGTAACTAGGGTAACCCAAGGATTGGGGGCCGGAACCTAGGAAGAAACACCAGGGTAACCTTTGCAACGTTGTGATGACACTCCACCTAGAATAACAGTTAACCTTGTGTTTGTGATATAATCAATTGTCTAAATCTGGAAGCAATGTAACCAATAGTTTGTTTTGTACTAGTGTCTAGGGTTAGTAGATTAGGTCTAGGTAACTTTATTACTATCTCCTAGCACGGGGGGTGGACCTACGGGTACCACATGGTTGGGTGGAACGTGCACCTTACTCCATTGGGTCCCCAGTTTAATCATGGCATCGAGAGCTTCATGGATGGAGAGCTCGCACTTGGATCTTATGTGTATTTCATCATTGTACTTTTGTAAATTTATATTGTAAAACATCCCTCAAATGTTGTGAGGTGAATACTTGTAAAATGTAATCATTATTGAACTACCTCATCAGATGGATGAGTAATGTAATATTCTACCAAATGCAATGTATGGAAAACAATTTTGTACTTTATATTATCTTGAATGGAGTATTAAATGAAATGCAATGTTTATTTTTATGATAATGTTATAAATTAAAATGTGCACTGCGAAATACTTAAGTCACTTATGGAAAACTCAAAGTATTGTAACATCGCTTAGCCTAATGAATGTATGCAACTAATTAACTTAATAATTAAACTTTAAAAAAAATTATTACACCATTATACACTATTGCAACATTCTTAGGTTATTAAGACGGGGCATTACAGGATGGAAGTTGAATGATGAGAGAGGGTAGATAAAAGAGGCATTGCACCTACTTCCTCTAATTAATAATTATTTTCATCCTATCATGTTGCTTTTCACTATGTGGAATTGGTAGCTTTATGTTTCTTTTTCATTTCCATTCATGGCGGTACAATCTTAGGTGCAACCATATTTATCTTGACAACAACATGATAGTCCTTGGTGGTTGTCCTTCTCTCTATAGTTGGGGAGAAAGGAACTAGTTTTTGGGAGGTGTGCGTTCTTTTGAAGGACCCCCCTTCCTCTCTTTCTACTTAAAATACCAATATAGCAAGTATGTTGACATTTTAAGTGGGGGCATATTGTCTCTCACTCATTGTTTGCATGGTCCCTTCTTAGTGATGATATCAGACATCTCCTAGGAAGTGTGACCTTTACATTGGTATTATTGCAATTATTTCATCTTGGCATGAGTTTCATTGAAATTTTGACATTTCTTGCTTCACTTTGTTCATAGAGGTTGAACTTAGTGTGGCATTGGCATAATATCTTGAACATTTTTCATGAGTGTCTAGAATAATGCAGCTTGCTAGCCTTATGAAGCAATTTTATCCTATTGGATGAGTGTCTAGCATAATGCAACTTGCTAGCCTTGTGAAGCATGTTTTCACGAGTTCACACCTTGTAGACCTAGTGTGTGTTTCTCATTTTTTTTTGTACAAACGATTGAGGCTTGATCTATACCTTTTTGACAAACAATCAAAGCTTGATCCACCCCTTTTCCTTTCTTTGCATTTATTTTGACATTGTATGTTTGTGTATCTTGCCTTGCTACTTCATATCATACATATGTATGTGTCCCTTTGTGCTTATGTTAGTTTTCCATGGGATATTGATCTTGGGGACTTGTCCACCTCCTGGGTAAGTGCATGGATCTATGACACAATTTTGGCTCTTAAGATGCCACTTTTTTCTTAAATCAGAAAAATCTAATTTGCACGAGAAAATGAAGATAGTTACGCTCAAAATTTCAAGATGCAGCAAGAAAAAAAGTTGAAGTGCTCCGAGTCTAGTTTCTAAGCTACTAATTCTTTTTGAAATTAATGAAGATTAATGGTCTCAAAAAGGGGGGCCCCAAAATAGGTCCTTTTTTTATAAAAAAAATAGCATAGCACCTAAGGGCTCCCTCCTTTTCGATTAACTTTTTTTTTATAATTTAAAAAATTCGAATGGTGAGAAATTAGCTAACACCATGTAGTTTATCCTCATTCTTTCAAATAATTTTTTTAATTAATATATAATATTTTATGAATTTTGAAAGTGGACACATCTTGAAAAGTTGAAATTTGAGCGTGCTCCCCCCTAAATTTTTTGAAAACTAATCAAAAATTGAATTTATTTTTTTCATTATGTGTAGAATGGATTCTAGTTTCAAAAAATGTAATTTTTTTCACATTTCGATGAACAAGTAAAACCTATCCTAAAACTAGCACATGTTGGTTTTTAACCAAAAACGGAGGCATTTACAATAGAAGCTATGGATCAAAACCTTAACTAAATCAAAATGAAAAAAGAATTATATATTTAGATAGCTAAGAGAGATGTTAACGAAATCATGGTTTTCTTATAAAATTGCATTGAAAAACATGCAAATGTGATAGGGAGCACAAAAAAAAATCTAAGGAAATTTAAAAAATCTTGTCAATTCACTCATCCAAAGCAGGTCATTTGACGAGCACCAAATTTGGCACTCGCCAAATGGCACATCACATTTGGTGAGCACAAAATTTGGTGAGTGCCACATTTGGTGAGTGCCACATTTGGCGAGTGCCACATTTGGCAAGTGCCAAATCTAGCGTGTGCCAAATGGGATGTGTCACTTGGTGAACACCAAATTTGGTGCTCGCCAAATGACCTGCTTTGAATAAAATGTAACTTTCCCCTCTCTTTGTTTGACCACTTTGATAATGTCAAGAGTGCTCAGTTTATGATCATAGATGGATAGTTGAGGTTTTACCTTTCATACGCTCTCTTCCTCATTACCCTAACTGGATAAATATTTATCCCTCTAAATTATCTCCCTCTTACGTCTCACTCCCTCCCATGCTACCTAGAATACTCTCTCACTCCAATCCCCTCTCTTAGGTCTTGTTCCCTCCCATCCTACTAAGATAAATCTATCTCACTCCAACCCCCTTTCTCACTCTCCCTCTCTCTCTCCCCCTCTGGTCTTTTTATCTCTCTCACTCCATCTCCCTCTCTTAGGTCATTATATTTCTCTCTTTCTCTCTCTCTCAAGTATCTCCCTCAACCCCTCTCCTCTCTTAGGTCTATACTCCTCCTATCTCTCACTCCATCTCTCTCTCTCTACGCTCCCTCCTCTCTCTCTCCCTCTCTCTCTCTCTCAGTCTCTCCCTCCCACTAACCCTCTCTCTCTCAAGTATCTCCCTCCTACCCCCTCCTCTCTCTCTTTGTCAAGTCTCCCCTCCACCTCTCCTTCTCACAGTCACTCTCTTTATCTCTCTCCTACTCCTCCTCTCTCCTCCCCTCTGTGTCTCATCTCCCTCTCCCTCTCCCTCTCTCTCAAGTATCTCCCTCCTACCTCTCCCTCTCTGTGGTCCTTCTCTCTCACACCCTCTATCTCTCTCCCACTCTCTCTTAGGTCTCTCCCTCCCACCCCTCTCTCTCCCTCTCTCTCTCTCTCTCAAGTCTCTCCCTCCTACCCCCTCTCCCTCTCTCAGGTCTCTCTCTATATATCTCACTCACTCCCTCTATCTCTCTCCCATTCCCTATCTCTCTCTCACTCCCTCTCTCTCTCTCCCTCTCTCTCAGGTATCTCCCCCCACCCCATCTTTCTCTCACTACCTCCATCTCTCTCCCATCCCTCTATCTTGGGCACTCCCTCTCCTTCCCACCCTCTCTCCCTCTCTCAAGTATCTCTCTCTCACTCCTTGTATCTCTCCCACCCCTCTATCTCCTACTCCCTCTCTCTTTCCTACTCTCTCAAGTATCTCCCTCACACCCCCTCTCTCCCACTTTGTCTCCCTCTCCCTCTCTCAAGTCTCTCCCTCCCACCCTTTCTCCCTCTCCCTCTCTCTTAGGTTTCTCTCTCCCACCCCCTCTCCCTACCTCTCTCTCTCTCACTCCCTCTATCTCTCTCTATATCTCTTTGTCTCCCTCTCTCTTAGGTATCTTCCTCCCACCCCCTCCCTCCCTCTCTCTCTCTCTCCCTCTTCTTAGGTATCTCCATCCCACCCTCTCTCCCTCTCCCTCTCTCTCAGGTCTCTCCCTCCCACCCCCCACTCTCCCTACCTCTCTCTACTTAAGTCTCCCTCCTACCCCCTCTCCCTCTCTTAGGTCTCTCTCTCGTTCTCTGTCACTGACTCCCTCTATCTCTCTCCCACTCCCTCTCTATCTCTCTCACTCCCTCTATCTCTCTCCAATCCCTCTATCTCCCACTCCCTCTCTCTCCCCCTCCCTCTCTCTCTCCCCCTCTCTCTCCCCCTCTCTTAGGTAGGAGGAAGAGACTTGAGAGAGAGTGAGAGGGAGTGAGAGAGCAGAAGGTTGAGGGTTTATGGTTGAGTGTTCAATGTTGAGTGTTTAAGGGTTGAGGGTATAGGGTTGATGGATTAGGTTTGAGGGTAGAGGGTTTAAGGGTTTAGGGTTTAAGGGTTGAGGGTTGAGGGTTGAGGGTTTAGGGTTGAGTGTTTAAGGTTTCAATGGTTGAGGGTATAGGGTAGAGAGGGAGGAATGGATGCAGGGAGAGATGGAGAGAGAAGTGAGATAGAGAGAAGGAGATAAGAGGAGGTAGGGACAAAGATAGATGAGCGTTGAGGATCCAATGTTTATGTTAGAGGGTTGGTAATTGAGGGCATAGTGTTGAGGACCTATAGGGTTGATGGTTTAGGTTAGATAGAGAGGGAGAGGGTTTAGGGTAGAGGGTTAAGGGAAGAGGGTAGAGGGTAGAGGGTTTAAGGGGTAAGGGTAGAGGGTAGAGGGTTTAAGGGGTAAGGGTAGAGGGTTAAGGGTAGAGGGGAGAGAAATAGAGGGAGTGAAG
>VDFB02286339.1:0-63138 GCA_007258455.2 Sequoia sempervirens
CCTAACATTAGCCAGGTGTTTGATTTGTTCGACATTGAACCATGTGCAATCTTGATGGTGAGCATGAACCCAATTACGTGAAATATTGTAGAATTTTCCAAACATGTCTTTGGTCATTGGGAAGGCCCTCCAAGCCTTAGGCTTCAGCATTCCCAAAGCAAGATATATCACGTGCACGTCATAACGCACTCACATTATATCTTAGTTTTGGCATGGTTTCTTGCGTTTGTGAGGGACATGTCTAGCAAGACATAATGTGAGTGCAATATAATGTGCTCATGTTATGTCTTGCTTTATGTTAAATTCTACTCTATTGAATGTATGTTTATATATTTGTATGTTTTTATGTACATGTATGCTTGTATGTCATGTATGTATGTATGTATTCATGCTTGTATGTATGTATGTATGCCTGTATGTATGTATGAATGAATGCATGTATATTGTATGTATGCCTATATGTATGTAATATTGTATCTATATATGTACATGTATGCTTGTATGTATGTAGGATTGTATGTACATATGTATGTATGTAAGTATGTATGTATTTAGAGGGAGGGAGAATTTTAAGAGAGAGAGAGAGTTGTCTAGGTAGGGTGGGAGGGAGAGAGGGAAGCAGAGACCTGAGAGAGAGGTAGAGAGCTAGAGAGGTAGTGAGAGAGAGTATTGAGAGAGGGAGAGGGGAAGGGAAATTTTAAGAGAGAGGGAGTGGAAGAGAAGGGGTTGGAGTGAGAGTGACTTAGATAGGTAGGGTGGGAAGGATAGAGGGAGAGAGAGGGGGGCAGAGGGAGAGAAATAGAGTTATGTATGTAGGGTTCCAAAGGGAGACACTTGAGAGTGTGAGGGGGGTGAGAGGGAGAGACTTGAGAGATAGGTATTGAGAGGGAGTGTGAGAGAGAGGGAGTGGGAGAGAGATTGTGTGAGAGTGAGAGACCTGAGAGAGGGAGAGGGTGTGGGAGGGAGTGACCTAAGAGAGGGAGAGATAGAGAGGGGTGGAGTGAGAGGGATAGGTAGGGAGAGGGGGATAGAGAGAAAGAGAGAGTTACCTAGGTAGGGTGCCAAAGGGAGAGACCTAAGAGAGGGTGTGGGAGGGATTCACCTGAGAGAGAGGGAGAGAGAGGGAGTAATGGAGAGGCAGTGGGAGGGAAATAGAGAGAGATAGATAGAGGGAGCAAGAGAGGGTGGTAAGGATTGATTGAGCGAGAGGTACGTAGAAGGAGGGAGAGGGTAGCTAGAGACAATTAGAGAGGGAAGGAGAGAGGATGGAGAGAGAGGTGATATATATAGATAGAGAGAAAGGGATAGGGGTTGAAGGTATAGGGTTGAGGGATTAGGGTGGAGGACCTATAGGGTTGATGGTTTAGAGTATTAGGGTTTAAGGGTTGAGGATTGAGGGATTAAGTTTGAGGGTAGAGGGTGTGGACACAAAAAAAGTATCCCTTTTTTTGCTTAATTTGGGATTAATTGATGACAAATTGGACTTAATGAGGCCTTTATTTAGTGTTTTGAGGTGTTTCACATGCCCACATTAGGTCTTGGACCCTTGCAAACTAAATAAAATGCATTTATTGATGTCTTGTAAAGGTGTTGTAAAGTGTTGTGAATGCCTTTCACACTTTTCTAAACTTTTATTAAGCATCTAAGTCTAATTTTTCCCCTAATTCAATGTTATAAAATTTATTCAATTGCATTATCACGTCAATCTAGAAGGCTTGTGAATTAAACTTAACTCTAATCTAGTGTTGTAATGTGTCTTACACATTCACATTGGATTTTGTGCCTTTCTAGGCTATGTGGATGTCATTTTAATGATGTAAAGTGCATTTAATCACACTTTCACATTGAAATTTGTGTCTCTATCTCTAATTACCCTTCACATCATCATTAATAGGCCCCTATGGCCCCCATATTGTGCATGTTGAGGCTTATTTTGATCAAAGACTTGACTAGAACAACCTGTAGGCCTAATTTCTTCATTCTTGAATAATCCATTTGGTAAAAGAGCCCCTATGGGACCAAGTCGCCCATTTGGTTGACTTAGTCCCATCCAAGTGGGGCTAAGTTTCCCAACTTGGTGAATTAGTCCCATTTGGGCTATTTTCGAGGTTTGAGCAAGAAATTTTGGAATTTAAGTTTACTTTTCCTTCATGTTGGCCTTAGGGACCAAATTAATGGAATAATTTAGTGAATTGCCTATAAATTCAAGCCTCTAAACCCTAATTCATTATCATCTTAACTCATCATCACCCATTCATCATTCATCATGTCCTCAAGTTAAGCAAGCTATGGTTTTAACATTTCAAGTCATCACTTGTGCAATTTTTCTTTGTGATTACCTACTTAAACTAACACCATTGAAAAGACGTATGTGCTTCTCTTGCACCTCACGATGATCTTGAGAATCAAAAGAACTTTTAATGGTCTTAGGGTGGGATAAAGTGATCACCTCCACATTTCATTTTGGGATCAAGGTTGAACAAAACATTGTGTGAGTGTGAGTAATTCTATTGCATGTGTTCTTCCTTTGTTTCTAAATGAATGTTGATCGAACTATGAATACATTTACTTGCTATTGTTTATGTTAGAGGGTCTATCTTGGGGAAAAGTACTCACCCAAGGGAATGACTCAACTAGTAACACTCTAAAACCAAGAGTATTTATAGGGGGGATATAAATGTGGGTATTGGAATAAACACTAGTATCACACTGTTGGCTCCAAGGAGAAGGGAAACAATGGTCTCTCACCATGTTGGGCCAACTCCTACGAACGAAAAAGTTTGAATTAAAACCCTTGTTGTAGGAAGGCCAAAATCCTTATCTATTTGTTGGTGCAAGAACTGTCATTCTAAAGCCACCCCACAGTTTTATGGTCTTAAGTATAAATTGAAAACATGCCATGGGAGTTTCATGGGTGTTAATTCTTCTAGCTTCCTCATATAAGTGAGTGTCATGGGGGGGAGACAGTGGGGTCATCGAACCATTCACTAAAGATAAGCGTAGCTATATTTGTCCAAGTGGGGACTCAAAAAATATTGTCTTTCATATCCATAAGGTTGTGATTGTTCTTAGTTACGAAACACTTTTCTTGTTTGAAAACATTTGGAAAACAAACATTTAACATCATCAAAAAGACTTCAAACCCTTTAGGAGGCAAATAAAATTTACCAAATTCATGTGTTATTGCTTTCCCTTGGGATTTTATCCTTATAGGTTTCTAAACACTTGGATTTACATCTCAATTTGCCTACTAAAGTTAAACAATAGCTAACTCTTGCCTTGATTTCATCAAAATTCCACATAACATACCTTGTGGGATCCGAAGAAATTTGGACATTGGACATCTAGTTTGGAAAACTAACCAAAGGAGTGTTTGTGGTAAAACAAAATCACTAAGAAAAGATAACAAAATTTTCTCTCACACATGTGCTAGTTCCTCATGATTTCCAAGAAAGTCAAAATCCGAAAAAAAAGTCCTTAAGAAAAAGTTCAAAATTTAGGAGTCACACTCGAAAGGTCATCAATAAATACATTAGGAAATGCAATCAAAAGCAACATATCAAAATAAGAAAAAAATTCACAAGGTTCTATAGACTCGTTGCTTTGAACAATCTTGAAACGTATGATCAATTTGAGCCACTTCTCAGTTATAGAGGTCCTTAGAAGTATTGTATGTTCTTCAATACTGAGGTCTAGTAAAAAAGTGTCTTTTTAGGTACATTCTAGGATCAAAGTCAAAAAAAATTCATCCATCCTTAAACATCAAACCAAAATCACCTCACCATTATCTTTTGAAAAAATGTTGAAATTATCCTCCATGCTAGGCTTTTTTGGAAAGAATCAAAATCATCAAGCAAAATCCTTGAAATCTCTAAATCAAAACATCAAATCATCTTTGGATAGGTATGTGTAGATGTATCCTTTTGCATATGCTTATTCAAAATATCAAACCATCTTGTTTAGCTAGCTATATTTGGATGCATCCTTCTTCGTATGCTTGGTTAAATTATCATCTTGTTTGAATAGGTGTAGATAGATGCATCCTTCTCCCTAAACACATTCAAATTATCATCCTTTGATCAAATCTATCCCTTAGATAATCATCCAACATCTTAGGGTCTATTTGTTCATAAATCCAAAAGAAAACCTAAAATCAAATCAAGCTCAATCCAAAAAATCCTAAAAAGTCCAGCACCCCCCAAGATTTATCAAAAGTTAAAAACATCCACATCATCCATCTTTTACATCATCCCCATCATATCACCTTTGATCGTTGAAAAACATCCTAAATTTTATCTTTTTGTGCCTAGGGTTAGATCAATCCAAAATAATTAGAGATTCATCACCCATATTCTTCAAAATTGATCCCTATTTTATGGTGCAAACTAGATCTCAACACAAGAGGAACATGGAAGCCAACAAAGAAGCATCCACTACAAGTGACCTAAGTCAAACAAATCTCGCTGAATCAAGTAATCCTCTAATCAACTTTCCTACATCACAAAAACCTCAAGAGGATGTAGGCGATCATACCAATAATCCCTTTGGAATGTCACATGAAAAAATCACCAAAATGATTCAAAATCTGGAGAACCATAAGATTATCAATATCATGATGAGACTCAACCTGTCACTATACATGCTCAAATTAGAAAAGAAAGAGGCTAAACTACCTTATGATTTCAATGTGATTTCTATAGTGGAACCATCCTTAGAGGTCATGCCTCCAATTTCATCCACACTCCCCATCTCATCTACACCCCCATCCCAAAGTATCACTCAAAACATCCCTCAAATCACAACATCCATTGCTCGAACTCAACCTAGTGTTAACAAGAGAAGCACATTCCTCAATTCCATACAAACACACCCCATTATCAATGATCAAGACTTGGATGCAAACAAAATTTTGGGGAAAAATGTACCCCACAATCCATTACATAAATGTGTTCCTGTCACTTTCCATGATCCCAATGATCCATCATCATCATCCTTCCGTACAACACCCCAAACCTTTCTCCCCATAACCTCGCAAGGAGAGGGTGACATGTTCAAACCAGGGGGAATTTTTGACACCACACCATTTCCTCAAGAGATCGCATCCCTCAAATTTTCACCACTTCCACCATTTCCAACATCATCTGCACCACTTCTTGGCTTAGGACTTCCACCTTTACCAAATATCAATCAAAATCAAACCAACATCCTGAACATCAATCAAAGCATCATGCTGAATTCTCAAAACTTGTCATTAACATCACAAAAAATGAAAACTACATAAGCAATCACCACATCTTCACCCACCCACCTAACATCTCAAAACATGGTCTCTCAAGGACCAACCACATTGATCACACCATCCACCACTCAAACCTCAATCACTAACACAACAATGCCGCTCATCACCACAACAAACACCATTTTGAATCCACCACCACCTCCACCACCACCAAGCACCAACACATCAAGCCAATATAGTATGGTGTTACAAGCAACTCAACAAGCTACCTATCAAAAGGCATTCTTGCAAGTA
This sequence comes from Sequoia sempervirens, assembly GCA_007258455.2. Classification (NCBI taxonomy): domain Eukaryota; kingdom Viridiplantae; phylum Streptophyta; class Pinopsida; order Cupressales; family Cupressaceae; genus Sequoia; species Sequoia sempervirens. The sequence continues at coordinate 5,534 of VDFB02286339.1, forward strand.
TAAAAATAACAAGCCGCACAACTAGTTGCTCAACAAGCCGCACAAGCTACTCAAGTTACCCAAATTGCATTACAAGCATAATAGGCTGCCCAAGCCCAAATCTTATTGCAAAAAAAACAACAAGTGGCAAAATCTCAGGCTTAAGCTGCACAAGCACAAGCACAAGCTCAAGGTCAAGCCCAATATCAAGTGCAACAAGCACAAGAACAAGCATAGTATCTTACACAACAACACACCATGCAACAACAAGCATATCAAAAAATGATAAAGCAATATCAAGAACAATAGAAAGTATCTCAACTAGCAACTCAACAAGTGTTGTTGGCACAACAACAACAAGCTCAGCAACAAGCAGTCCTAGCACAATAGCAACAAGACCAACAACAAGTGTTGTTGATATAGTAGCAATCAAAAGCATGCATGGCTCAACAAAATGTGAAAATCCGACCAATCAACACATCAACCAATCCACCCATCACACCCACAAGTGAACCACCTCAGAACACTTTCATCCCACCTCCTAATCTGCAAAAGGATGTCATAGCATAAATTAAAATAATCTCACAACAAGTGCTCAATATTCAATTAGGGAAAACAACGAAAACATCTAGCAACTTGTGTCCTTATCCTTTTGACAGGAGCCTTGTGATGAAACCATTCCCAAAGGGATTTTATTTCCCCAAGTTTGACAAGTACCGTGGGAGGGGAAACCTTGAAGATCACATCAAGGAATTCCAGGTTCATTGCATGGAAGTCGCGTATGATGATACCTATCTGATGTGGCTATTTCCTAGGACCTTAGCTGACCATGACATTGAATGGTTCTCTTGCCTACCTATAGGCATCAAAATGTTCCAACAAATCATAGACGCATTCATCAAAAACTACGCATGCAATATCGCCATGGATGTCAGTCTAGAGGAACTATTGGCTCTAAAACAAGGTAAGAATGAATCATTTTCCACATTCCTACAATGATGGTGATCTAAGGCCAATTGGAGAAAATGGGTCATGCCCAAGGAACAACAAGTGTGTACTATCATATCCATCCTTGATAGCCTCTTGGAATTCCACCTCAAGGTCCAAGGGATCATCATATATGATCAGTTGATTTCCAAGGCGCTCAGCATCGAATGAGCCCTTATGATACAACCTAGAGGATAAAATTCATATCCCAAACAATAGAACAATCACCCATCTACAAGCTATAATGACAAACCTCGCACATTGGTAAGAAACAAAAAATTTACCAATGATGGTGTCATCGATGCCAAAGTTGTCATCAGTGCCCCTCATCAAAACACACCCGCACCACAACAACAAATCTAAAACCATCATCAAAATAACCATCCAACAAACACAACAACATAACAACCAAAAAATCAAATGATCAATAATGCCAATGATCAAAGGGGACCACCCCAGTGAAATAAGAACTTCACCAAGCAGAAGTACACCACCCTTGGGGAACCACTTGAAGTTATCATGAAGAAACTAATAAACAAGAACCTCATCAAGATTCCCACCTATGAGAACTACCAAGAACCAGATGTAAAACCTCCTTGGTATAATGAAAATTAGCTCTGCAACTTCCATAAAATCAAAGGACACACTAGTAACAGTTGCATGAGGTTAAAGAACATAGTCCAAGACCTTATTGATCAAAGAATCATAAATGTGGAACAACCAATAGGAAATCAGAATCTCAAAATATACATGAATTTGATGCCTAACCATAAGGGAAACAATAACACTGATAAGGGGAAAGGTACCTTCAAGAACATGAATCATGTGTATGACCATGTTGTTGCATCCCTGGATGACTATTGCGCTACCATCACCATCAAAGGTGCCCATACCGATTGTGGAGTCACCACAAGAGGCAACAAAGTTACCATCGCAAGATCATCCCAGCCAAACAGAGTCCCTGCACCCAGATCTTTTCCCAATGGTTACAACATACTTAATCAGCTAAAAAGAACCCTGGCACAAATTTCCATAATCTCATCCACCCACAAGAAAAATCCTTGAGGAAGCATTGGCTTCATCCACCGTTCCCATAGATCTTGATGCAGAACAATTCCAAGCTATGGTTGAAAACATCATTACCCCAAATCTCCTTACATTCTCTGACCAAGATTTTCCCACTCAACCATCTCACAACCATGCAATCCATTTAGAGGTCCTAGTGTAGAAAAATAAAGTCAAGCGAGTATTGGTGGATGGAGGTGCATGCTTGAATATTTGTTCACTCAATCTCATTAAGAACCTAAAAATCTCAGAGGATTCCATCGACAAAGGAAAAAGTATTCCAATTAGAGCATATGATGATTAGGAAAGAGTGTCCCAAGGCATAATCAGAATCCCTATTAAAGTAGGGATAGCTATCATGGAAACCACCTGTCAGATCCTGGACCTCAACTTTCCTTATAACATTCTCCTAGGACATCCATGGATTCATGCAATGCAAGTAGTAGCATCAACCTTCCATCAATGTGTCATATTTACATATAAAGAACAAGAGGTCACCATCCAAGGAGATCGTGAACCATTCTCCTATTGCAAAATCCTTGAGGAAAAATACTAAAAAATACATCAAGTACCTAAAAATGATGAAGGCCCATCAACACTATACATTAATCCAATCACTTTGGCCTCCACTTCTGCGATAGAGGCACCCATCATTCCCGCCATCCCCACCATCTCTGATATAAAATTCATCATCCAGTATAATGGTTGCAGAAATTATATGATTCCCAAAAATTCCTTTGTGGTAGGAGAGTTACCACAATCTCTTAGATCACGAGGACGTCCACAATTAAATCAAGCCTCCACTTCCCAAACAACCCTTGAATATCCCAACTTCAAAAGTTGGGGGGCTCTCGGAAAAGAATTCATAGAAGAGAACCCATCTCATCTCTTATACCAAGATAATAGACCACCAGTTGATCTACCAATGGATGCAGAAGTAAAGGTTTGCAAATGATGCTCGTAATGGGCTATGACAAAAACTAGAAACTAGGGGAAAATGACAATGGGCTTATAATACCCCTCATTCTTCAAATTCGAATGAGAAATCTTGGCCTCGGATGTACCCCTTTGAGTATAACCATATGTGCATGAGGTCCCCTAGTTAAAGCAATCAAGATTTGTTGTGAACCAACAACAACTGAGCTTTGCTTACTTGTATCCATTGCTTTGTGTCTTAGATAATTTCACTTTTGATATAACTAATGTTTGTGATGAGGATCCCATAACCAACATAACTAGGCTCTTTGAGGATACCGCCCTCCTTATGATTAGTACCCTATCTTATGAGACTAAAAACTAAAACCATGAAATCGGTCTAGTTTACCCACAACTCATCGATTATGACCAACTAGGACCACCAATTCTTGACACATTCAAAAATGATGAGGCACTCTCATAATTCATGGGACTACAGGATAACATTCCATATGGGGATCACAAAGCAAGATTCATCATTGAGCTAGATACATATGCCTATTATGCGGAAATGATTGAATCCCTCAGTTGCAAAAGTGAGAAATTATGAATATTATCTAAGTCCTTGAGTGAAAACCAAATTTTGGAAATCTCTAACATGGAAAAAGTAAAAATTAAGGACATATCCAATGGTGAAAACCTCTCCGAGGTGCCTGAGGATGGGGGATTCAATCTACTTTTCATAGCTCTTCATCAAGAAAAATGAGCAATCCTAGCAGAAAAGTGCAATCTAGTTGATCTAGGAACAAAGGAAACCCTGCACATCACATTCTATGTAAAATCATTACTATCAGAAGAACAAGAGCTCCTAGTAGCCTTCTTGAGAGAGAGACAAGTCAAATTTACATGGAGCTATGCAGACATGCCTGGCCGTGATCCAAAGATTGTAGTACATCACCTAGTAGTATATCTTGAAGCAAAGCTTGTCCAACAAAAAATTAGGAAAATGCACCCTCAGAACACCTTACTAGTCAAAATGGAACTAAAGAAACTATTGGACGCAGGATTCATTTGACCAATTGACTACCCTGAATGGGTGTCAAATATGGTTCCTATTTCAAAACTAGATGGGGGCATCAGAATTTGCACAGATTTTAGGGACTTAAACAATGCATGTTCAAAAGATGATTTCTTGTTGCCCAACATTGACATTATTGTAGAAATGATGACAGGGCATGAAATGCTTTCCTTGATGGATGGTTTCTCAGGTTACAACTAGATAATGATTGCTAAAGAAGATCAACACAAAACCACCTTCACTTGTCCATGGGGAACTTACTACTAGAATATGATGCCATTTGGCTTGAAGAATGCAAGAGCAATATACCAAAGAGCCATGAAATTAATCTTCCATGACATGATTCATAAATCTATCAAAGATTATGTCGATGACATACTATCCAAATCTAGAAAGAGGAAGGATCATATAGCAACCTTAATGCCATTTTTGATAGGCTGGAGGAATACAAGGTCCAATTAAATCCAAAGAAGTGTGTCTTCGACGTACAATCAAGAAAGTTGTTAGGATACATAGTGTCAATGAGAGGTATTGAGGTAGATCCAAAAAAAGTAAAAGTAATCCTTGAGATGGAGGCACCCAAAACATTGAAATGATTAAGAGGTCTCTAAGGTAGGCTTCAGTCCATCTAAAGGTTCATAGCATAGCTGGAAGATAAACAAAATCCATACTCTCACTTACTTCACAAAGGAGTAGCATACAAGTGGGATGACAAGTGTGAAGAATCCTTCAATAAGATCAGAGAATATTTTCTTACACCACCAGTCCTCATGCCACTGATCCTAAGAAATTCATTAATTCTCTATGTGTCAGCAACAACAATAGCCCTTGGAACTCTCCTAGCTCAACACGGTGAAAATGGGACAAAAAGGGCCATATATTATATCAGTGGAACAATGGTGGGGCATGATATAAATTACTCATTCATTGAGAAAGCATGTCTAGTAGTAGTGTTTGTGTCGTAGAAATTCAGACATTACATGTTGGCTCACAAAATAAAACTTATCGCCAAGATTGATTGCCTCAAGTACTTACTCTCAAAAGTAATGCTCAATGGAAGGATGGCTAAATGGGTCATGATACTATTAGAGTATGACATTGAATGTGTGGAGAAGAAAGCAATTAAAGGCCAAGTCATCGTAGATTAGCTTGTAGAAGCACCAATCTATTTAGAGAATCCTCTCATCTCAAAGTTTCCAAATGAACCCATCTTCAATCTCAACATAGCCAACCATTGGAAACTTTACTTTGATGGCTCATACATGCAACATGGATCAGGAGTCGGTGTCTTCTTTATCACCCCACAAGGAGATTTCATACCTAGATCCTATAAATTGGCATTCTCCTACACCAACAACATTGCAAAATACAAGGCTCTAACCATAGGTCTCAGAATAGTAGTGCACTGGCACATCATGGCTCTCAGAGTATACAGAGACTCCTAATTGATAGTAAATCAAGTGAATGGTTAATACTAGACTAAGGATGATAAGCTCACCCCATACAAGAAACTGGTGGAGACTCTCAAAGAATCCTTCATCGAGATCACATTTGAGAAAATTCCTAGAGTAAACAACAGAGTTTAAGATGCCATGGCAATGATTGGATCCCTATTAGACATCCCTCACAATGTCCTAAAACATGAATTCTTAGTAGAGTAGCTTTTCGTGCCTACATTCGAGGTACTAGAGTCAATTTTTTTGTATGAAATCGTTGGTCCTAGAGATCCCTGGTATCATGAAATTTATACCTACCTATGAATAGGTGTCTTACCTGCTGACATACCCTCAATCTTAAAAAAAAGTTTTATTAAAAATTCCTCTAGGTTTCTCATCCTAGGAAATACCTTATATCGTAGAAACATAGAGGGAACCTTATTACGCTGCCTTAATATTGACAAAGCCTTGACTACTTTAACTGAGGTGCATAACAACATCTATGGTTCACACTTGAGTGGAATGACCTTGGCCAAGAAACTATTGAGGATGGGGTATTATTGGCCCACTATGGAGAAAGAGGCACATGACTATGTCAAAAGGTGTCTACAATGTCAACAACATGGGGACCTCATCCATGCTCCAGCTCTAGAGGTCCATCCCATCATTACACCATGGCCCTTGTCATAGTGGGGGCTCGATCTCATCAAAAAAATAACTCCCACTTCATCTAATGGCCACAAGTTCATCATAACTGCCAATGATTACTTTACCAAGTGGGTCGAAGCCATACCAATGACCTATATAATGGGGAAGCAAATATCAAAGTTCATCTTGAACCATCTCATATGCCAATACGATGTTCCCCAAGCTATTATCTTAGATAATGGAATACCATTCAAGAATCAAGATGTCTATGACTTGTGTGAAAAATTAAAATTCTAACATTGCTTATCCACCCCATATTATCCCCAAGGCAATGGCCAAGCAGAAGCCACAAATAAAACCATTTTAAAGATCCTCAAGAAAATAGTCAATGAAGCAAGTCGTGACTAACATCTACAGCTCAATCTTGCCCTCTAGGCCTATTGAACCAACATCCACACACCCACCAGTGCCACCCCATTCTCCCTAGTCTACGGATTAGAAGTTATACTTCCCATTAACATTGAGCTCCCGTCACTAAGAATATCACTGCAAAACCTCATCACAGATGAAGAATACTGAGTATCAAGACTGAATGAGCTAGAGCTATTGGATGAGCAGTGTATAGATGCCTTAAATCATTTATAATTCTATCAAAACAGACTCAAGAGGAGCTATAAAAGGAAAATTAGAAGTAGGACTTTTCAAGTTGGAGAATTGGTACTAAAGGAGAATCAGAAGAGTGTATTAAATCCAAACAACAAAGGGAAATTTGAACCCAATTGGTTAGGACCATTTGTTATCACAACAAGCCATAAGTCAAGGGAATATCAGTTATCAACACCTGAAGGGGAACCTCTACAAGAACCCATGAATAGCTCCCATCTCAAAATGTTTTATGCCTAAATCTTTCAAGGTATAGAACAAAAAAAATAAAAAATAAATCAGAAAATATCTTGAAAAAATGGTTACCTTGGTGAAAACTTGGAAAACAGGTGTCTTGGTGACAACAAAAATAAAAAAGAAAAAAGCAAAAAATCCAAAAAAATCAAAGAAAGGATTGAAATCAGTAAAGAGAAAAATTGTCCTTTAGTGAAAACCACTTTGGTGGCACTTTGGGAAAGTACCTTGGTGAAAACCTAGTAAATAGGCGCCTTGTGTAAATAAGCACTTTCCATCCACTATAATCTTGATGGATTATTCGACATTATCCATCTTCCATCGCATTCCATATCTCCATCCATCACCCATCCATTGAACATCCACACCATAGCTTGGTCATGTGTTTGTATCATGATCCCTCCTAGTACTACTCAACCCATCCCCAAAGCTAGTTTGTCCTTCCTTTATCAGAGTAGTCTATTGCATCATGCTATGGGCATGTTCTCATTAGATTGGATTCATGTGTATTCTTGAAGTTTTAAAAATATAAAATCCAAAAACATTTGAAAACCAGAAAATCCAAAAACATCCAAATCATATCAAAATCCTTAAACAGGTCAAAAAGTCAAAAACATAGTCATCTTGTCAAAATATAGGTCTTTGAGCCTTGAACGTAGGAAAGGTTGATATTTGATCATCTCCCAAAACACTTAGGTCAGTCCTTTAGGAGTCCGTTATAATAAACTGACATTTCATCATGTATATCTTTATATGTAAATCGGTCAAGTCATCAATCGAATTACGTGGTCTTTGTGTGTATAACGTTGGCAAGGATAATCTGTTGATTAGCCCCCGAGGCCCCTAGGATTGGTTCTTAGGTAAGTCTCTTGGTCAAAATCTCAAAAAACCCCAAAACATTCAAAAAATTCAAAAAATCAAAACATTTGAAAAATACCAAAAATAGCCTCAAAACATGTCAAAACTCCAAAAAATCTAAATATTTGAAAAAAATCCATTTGTCTCATCTTGCTTGCACCTGCAATAAACATCACTCATAATAAATCAATCATCATCCCCAACCTTTGGTGAAACAGTCAGAAACAAGTCTAGCAGGTTAAAAAGTAAAAACTCAAAACGTCAAAATCTCAAAATCTAGGTTAGTATGTAAACAAGTTGGTCAGATTTTTGTGTCAATAGCCCATCATCCAATCAATCCTATATCAAATCATCTGATATCATCAATTCCTAGGATGCATCCTTCCTATGATGGACATCAACATTAGACATCACCATAGTTTAGTCTTGGCTAGCAGTATTGAAGAACATCATCTTGTTTGTTTATTGTATCTTTGTCTTTTGATTTATCTTATTATGCTCATTCCAAGGACCTCTCAATGATGTCCCCAATGAAGGGATTTAGAGAGATAGGAATGGGGCAATGATCATTATCTTTTTATCTATTTCACTTGTTGGACATTCTTGTAATATAACCTAGGCTAATACTTGCTTTATTTAGGTATGCATGAAGGGTGTTTTAGATATTTTGTTGACCACATAGGAAGGCTTTGATTTCTATGTTTTGGTCTGAGATGTTTGAAGTACCTGAAGTGTATCCTAGTAAGGTTTTTGTATCTCAAGTGTGAACAAGAGTACTCCTATCTGAGTGTCAAGTCAAATTCCATCACACTAATTACAACATCATCCTGGTTCTTAATAATTTGATGCATGATATTTATGTGTGTTATCAAACACAAGATAATTGTCCCTTTGAAAATCCAAACTCCACAATAAATGTTCATCATCATCATCTTTTTTTTTGTTGAAATCTCTTCTTTCTTCCATTCTTCTTGTTTTTCACGCTAACAAGGTACTATGATAGTTAATCACCACCATCATCCATCCTGCATCCACAAACTATCAGCACAATGCATATCATATAGAAAAAAAGATCATCTCATAACCATGTAATATAGATTTATTATTCTGAGCATCTCATAAACATAGCATTACATACACATATGTATATAACCACCTCTTACATAATTACAAAAAACATAAATAACCCATCATATCATCCATGGCATAATCATATAACCACCATCTCATCACATAAATAGATTAGGAATTTGCATCCATTTGCATAAAGCATCATCATAAATATGCATATCATCCATCATCCATTCATATCATATAAAATCTCATAAATCATGTTTCAGTTCATTTCATAAATCATCCCATATCATTATAAGCATCCAATGCATAATTAAACAAAGCATAATAGGTACATAAACATTATACACAATCCATCACATTAAGTGCATACATCTATCCATAATTATATAAAACATCTCACAAAAGAATTTATTATGCCATCACATATACATCATAAGGTCATTATTCACATATCATTTTGCATATAAATCATCATCTCCATAATGTCTTGCATAACATATCACATCATATATAACATCACATCATAACATCGTCACAAGTGCCTATCATACATGGAAAATCACATACATTCATATTTGCATAGCCACATATTATGATCATTAAATTCACATCATCATCACCATCATAACAAAAAAGAGATTGAAAAAGAAATCACTGCATAAATGATCACATTTGCATCAACATACATAAATCATCATATAAACATACATATCATCTATCATCCATCTATATCGCATATCATATAAATCCATTTACATATAATATGTCATCATTCATTAGAAGCATAATATAGATCTGTTAGAGACATAACCATCACATAATGCATACACTATCAGAAAGAAATGAATCTATACATCCATCACATAATACCATAACATTATTATAGCATATAGAAATAGAACCATCAATAAAGGCATAATAAATAAATAGCACATGACACATCATATCAACATCATCATCTCATATATATCAATAGGTAATTGTCATAGTACAAAATAATTAGATCAATGTACATGTGTATATGTCAATAAGTACAAAAAGGCCTAGCGGGCTATCAAAAAAGAGCCCATATGGCACGAAAGAATAATATCTTGATCAAAATGAAGTCTAACCCTCTTGTTTGCTGCCCTCTACTCTGTCACCATGACCCTTTGCTAGTCTGTGGCTGGTCCATTGAGAGTAATCTAGGACCCAAGCTACTCTAGGTATTTCCTAATGGTAAAGAAAATGATAATAATCTACCTCCCAGATGGTCTCCCTATATGAACAAAGAGGCATTGTGCTGTGAGAGGAGGAGGCTACCATACTCTCTAATTATCGTCTATGGCCCATCTCTACAGCCACTTGTAGCTCTATAGCCTACCTCTGTAACAATGCTTGGTATCTCTTCGCATGATCTTGGTGTCTCTCTACTATCAAGGCCTGGACCTAGGCCTGAAACTATGCTATAATCCCGTACCTTAGATCCAGTTGACCTGCTGGCTATCCTAGCAGAGGCTGCACATGAGGCTGGTCTCCACCCTCGACTCATGGTGGTGTGGCAACCTGATCCTGGTGCCCATCATGTCCACCCTCTAGCCCCTAATCTCATTCCTGCACCTGTACATCAACACGAGGCTGATCCATCTGAACCTATGACAGCTGAACCTGTGTCAGCTAGACCTGTGTAGGCTGGTCCTGTGCTAGCTATCTTGCTAGAGGACCATGACCTCCTCATCCTCGGCTTGCTCCCCCACCCCTGGATCTCCATCGAATGGAGGGTGCACCTAGAACTGTCAAATGTAGAGGCATTCAGAACGAATCTTTGTATGCCTAAGTCACTTGTAGATCAACAACCCCCTAATCATATACCCATGGCTTGGCCACCAACTACCTGAAACTATCAACTGCCTTGGAGGTAGGAATGTATCACCCCTAGGCACCCTATAACATTGTATGAGAAAAAATGGCCACATAATCATCATTTGGCCTATCATGTACCTCCCCAAACTGACTTTGAACTCGTCCAGGCAGATATCGCTCAATCATAGTGTGCTCTTGCCCCTGCATAAATCAATCCTGATGGGAAAAGAATAACTATTGTATATTATCAATCCATCTAGGCCGACCAAGGTAGGGATGCCATGTAAACACTGTCATATCATCAATAACCCTCCTCCAGTGAGGGATCCCATGCTTGCTTGTGTATGTGAAGGACACGTCATCCTTGTAGTTCCAAACCACTAGATCATCAGGTCTGATGGGCACTGGAACAATTCGTGGTTGAAGAATGGAGATGTGCTCCCATGCCCACATGTGAAGAAGTGTGACACCTGCACCAAGTGCCCTATCATCCAAGTATGCATACTCGTGTAAATCCCTGTAAAGAGAGGAAAGAAGAATCGAACCTTGCAAAACAAACTATCCTATCACAAACCATCCGCTCCCAGCAAAGCCCCTAGCAAGGAATGAAGTATCGACCTTGTCAATCTAGGGCAACAAGACTTGAAATGATAGTAACTATTACTAGATGGAATGGTGACATTAGCAACTGGTGATGCTCTAGCTCTATCTGGCCCTCACAAAACCTGATCTCATCTATGGCCAAGACTACATGTCAGACATCCCTTCTAGCATCCATATCATAAATAACTCATTGACCATGTATCAACAATCTAAGGATGCACCATACATCCTCCAAGGTAACAGTGGCCTTGCTAGTAGGAAGATGAAAGGGTGATGTCTCACTATGGAATCTCCTGGCAAGTGCAAACATCATACCAAGGTGGGTCCGCATAGGTGTTGTGTAAGCAATATACCATAGCCCCATCTCTCATAGTCGATCCTGCTCCTTGTCAGTCAGATCTTACAAATAACAAAATATCTCCCATGATCTATACTCACAGGAATCGAGCTCCCTCGCCCCCTCCTGCATCAGGAAAGATTAGTGTGTTAAAATCATTGAGAAATTTTATCCCAAGCATTCAAAAAACTAGCCCAACATTGCAAATTGTGAAGGTGTCACAGTTTAAAATTTGCAAACAGTGACGTTGGCATCTTAAAATCCCAAACTACACTGTGGTGGTGCACTTTGCTTAAGCATCTTGAACCCTAATTCTAAATTCCACCACGGTGTCAGAGTTTTAAATCCAACGCTCCATTTCACGAAGGCATCAGAGTTTGAGTAATCTTTTCAAACTCCAAACTCCACAGTAGCAGTCCATCTTGTGATGGTGGTTCAGTTTGGAGGACCAAGCGGTCCATTTTAAAATTTGAGTGGTGCTATATAGCACTATTGGAAATGACCTAGTTCTAAAAGCAATAAATAACCATGTAAAACAAAAAATAAAGCTCAAGTAAGGATCACATACCAGTGCCCCGATGTCGGGAGGCCGTTGGTATGTTCATACTCGGTCAAAGATATGCAATGGGAGTTGTCATTGTGCCATCTCACTAGGGTATCAAGGCTCAAAATCACAAAATATTTGAAAACTATGTGGCCAAATGAACTGGAAGTAGCCCCTCGAGGCCTATTTAAGCCTGAAAATTAGGGTTTTTTGACCCTGTTCAGCCATCCTGCTAGGGTTTTGGACCCTCGATTCCATTTTTTTCTGCCTAAAGCTCATCTCACACTATTTTTTGGTGTTTTACCTCATTTTTTGACTTCCTAGAGTCTTTTTGGACTTGTCGGGTACCTTGTTCTCTTTTTTCACGAGATCACCCAAAAAAAAATTAGAATTTTCATTCAATCTCTTGAGGGTGTAGTGTGTTACCATAATTTCCTTCATCGGGCTAGCATTGAGGCAATTTTTTAAAAATAAAATGGCTTTTGATCGAGATTGTTTATTCTTTGAACCAACACAACGAGTGCACTACTTCAAAGAGGGGCAAAATGTAGACACTCAAAATATACTGATTGACATTGCACATTTGATCCCGACGACTAACACCATTTTATCTTAAATCATCCATCGGTCTAACCATTTAATCCAACACCTTTATTTGATTAAATTCATCAATGTTCCTCTCTTAATTAAATAAATCATTTATCTATTTAATTCATCCTTTCTTGTTAATTAAATCAATTAGTCTGATCTAATTATCCCTATTTAATTAAATAATCAATTTTATTTGATTAAATCCCTAAAGTCATCTTATTAAATTAAATAAATTAAAACCTTGTTTGATTTAATCTAGCATCATCTCCTTGGTGAAATAAAATAAAAATCTTTATTTAACCCTAAAACCATATTTTTATATTTTGGTTTAAATCAATCCATAAATCTAAATCAATATGTTGCATCATTCTAATTTCTCATTAAATTAATTAACCTTGATTAATTTAATCTTTTCTCATGTCCCATCCTCTAGATTTTGTAACTTGCATAAGAAAATAGATTTAATACATTTGTTTAAATCTCTATTTTCTCTCAAATGGCATAATAAAGGAATATTCCTCAAATTTGAATTCAAAATCCAAGTGGACTTTGTCCTTCCAACAAGGAATAAAAGATCCTTTTTCCTTGAGCCAAGTGGCATTCAATGCAGCTTATTTCCCTCTTACATGTCATTTCAACAATTTCAAATTTCAAAATATATGCATTTATTGACACATTCTTCAAAACTTGCACATCCTCCATCCATTCACATGTTGACAAGTTGCACTTTTTCATTGGTTGATTCTTAGTCCCACATTGCTCCATTTTGAAATTCTCTTCAACTTGACATTCTATAAATAAGAGGCTTCATTCCTCATTTGAACATCCACAACTTGAGTAAACTTACTATATACTCAAATTCATAGCAAACTTCATCAAATTCATCCAAGCATGGTTAGGATTTTTGTAGGTTTTCAACATGGAGCTCCATTGAAGTCATCACCACAAGCATGCCTCTTTCATCAATCATCTTCATCACATCATTGGAGTTGGGAAAGGGCCAATTTTCACATCAAATTGGCACCAACTCCCTCAAGAGATCAAGAGTTTTCTTTGTTTTAGAATAGGATTTTAGATTTTAGCTTTAAGTTTGTTGTGTTCTTCATGTTATTCCTTTTCCCTTACATTCAAATGGATTTCTTGAGGAATTTCTATTCTAACCTAAATTTGACCTTATTAATGTTTTGTTTATTGTGTTCTTGCAGGTATAGGATCTAGGTTCACATGAAGAATTCTAAAATCCTCCTTTGATCATAACATATCACAAATTATCAGTCTTATCAATCAATCAACGCATCAATTAGTCAAAATCAATCAGCCTATCAATCTAATCAGCTCTAGTGAGACTTTGATCAAATCTTGTGAGCATCAATTTATTAATTCAACCTCGTCTATAATGAGGTTCATCAATCAATGCACCTCGCCTATCATGAGGTCCATCAATCAATCAAACTATCATTGATCCTCACCTAGATCATGAGGTCAATCATCAATCTATCATTGATCCTCGCCTATTAGGAGGTCAATCATGAATCTATCACTGATCCTCACCTATTAGGAGGTCAATCATCAATCTATCATTGATCCTCGCATATCATGAGGTCAATTATCAATCTATCATTGATCCTCACCTTTCATGAGGATAATCATCAACATCCTATCATTGACCATCATCTATCATTAGGTCAATCATCATCATCCTATCATTGATCCTCACTTATGATAAGGTCAATCATCAACTATCACATCAACATCATCAAATTAATCGACTAAATGTGATAATCAAACATCGAACACAAGGAGGAAACATAAGGCGTCAATTAATCAATTTGGTAGGATCAATCTTCTTTTTTAGGAGATAAATTATTTTTGCATCATAAAAATTTTCAAATCATCATCAAATCATCAAAAAATCATCAAAATTTCAAAAAATTCCAAAAAACCTAAAAATTTCAAAATTTACCGATTTATCTCCCGAGGGGGCATATATCCATCAATATCTGAAAATCAATGTCTGGGGCATCAAATTTTTTTTCTTGGTAACGGTATCAAATTTTTCTTTGAAGCAATATGTCAACACATTACTTCAAAGAGGGGCAAAATGTATACACCTAAAATTGGTCCAAACATTTAATTAATTAAATACTAGTTATTTAATTAATATTCCATCTACGTATAAATAAATTTCCAATTTATTTATATAGTTCATATCCTCTAAATTCTCCAAACGTAAAATCATATTCTTCTAAATTAATTAAATAAACAAATTTCCATAAGCTTGTTTAATTTAATTAATCTTCACTAATCTCAATTAGGAATTCAAGCACATGTCTACAAATTTTTGTGCCACCTCACCAAGGTCACATGAAATTAAATAATTCTAATTTTTAAATTAGAATTATCTTCAACCAATTTTTAAGCACGTGGCTTATTCCTCACACACTTCTTCAACCAATTTTAAAACACATGGTCTTTTCTTCCCACACTTTAGTCTCCCATCCATTTGGCATGTTGCCTATTGGTCAAGAGATTCCTCCATCCATTTGGTATGTTGTCTTTGGTCAAGGGGACAACTTCTTGATTCTCTTTATCTCCATCATTCATCCTTCTTTTTTGAATTTGGGTCGTCGATCATTGCCACCTCACAAGATGCTTGGAAAAGGCTATAAATACAACCCTTTGGCATTGTATTTGGGATCCACTTTTTAATAAAGTTATCATGCAAGAATATTGTGTGAACTTGGGAGCATTTTGGAGTCTTATAGTTACATTTTATATCATGTTTTGCATCATAGTTAAATCTTAGAATAGTACTTTACTTCATAGTTTCATTTTATGTCATCCTTTGCATCATAGTTGCATTTTAGATTAACATTTTTATACTAGTTAGCATTTGATAATATGTAGAATCATCCCATTTCAATACCATAGTATCTACCTTGAATAATCTAGCATCATCATCCATTCATCATAGTATCCATTATCATTTTTATCATATAGTTTCATGTAGGAATTTAATTGGCTTGCATGTTGAATATTATCTCATTTCCTAAGTTGTCATTTTAACAACCATAGTGCACAAAGAAATTTGAGGGTCAAATGGTTTAATAAATCCTTGGGAATATAGGACAATGAGACATTCTTAAAATATTTGTTTAGCTTCAAAATAGAGTAGTTTACTTATTTCAAATCTTTGATATAATTTGTTTCATGAAGGTTTGTGTTGATTTACTAATAATTCCACATTTCACACACACACACAAAGGAACAACTCTATATAATGCATCAATTTGATGTCATGGAAGAATGCCAGTCATTAATGGCCTATAAATAATGAAGATTGAGCCGGTTTGGTTCCTTTATACAATAATGGAACTATAATAATGCAGGTAGTTTGAAATTGGCTCAAGCATGAAAAAAAGACATGAACTATGATTTTTATGCACAATGAATATGGTATAGACATTAGAAATATGGCCCAACAACTTAAAATGTCCATTATAAATAAATGAGAGCATTGAGGTTAATATTGAAAATGCCAACATCAGACAATGGTGCAACATTTGACCAAGTCTCTCTAATTTAGGGAAACATAAGAATACGACCATCGTGGTACAAAAATTTGGTGAGAATAAGTGATTTAAGTATATAGTGCAGAGGCATACAGTGAGGCATACACCTAAAGTTCACCCTCCTAAAAATAAATATATATAGCCAAGCTTCAATTATAGAAAATTATTCTAAATATTGTTGCCTAGCTAGGAAATTATCGAAACAATTCCAAAGACATCTATTAAAATAGGTATGGAAATGAAAAGGAAATACTAACCTGTCACAAGTTGTCCAACGCTTCTCAAATGCTCTCTCACTCGGTTTTCCTTTGTAGTTAGGGAGGATGTTGGCAATGTCTGTAGAAATTCGGATTTACACTTCCTAGTTGTGTTTGCTCCAACATTTTAAAGGAATTTTCATAAATATATTTTATGCATATTTTGCATCCTTTCCCCTCTCTTGCTCATGCCATTCTTTGCACTCTTTTCTCACTCTCCTTGCCAAAATCTGGTCAACCTCCTTTATCCCCTACATTTTCTCTTTTCCTCTTGTCTTCAGCATTGACCTCTCCTCTTTTTACCTCTCACCACTTGTTCTCTCTTTCTCTCCCATCACCTTCTTTCAACTTTCCTTCCTCTACTTATTTTTTCTCTTTCCTTCCCAAACAAAGCCCATCCTCTTAATTTAGTTTCCTCTTGTTTTCACACCCATAAAATGAACCCATGTTGAAAATTTATGGCGGTTGTGGTCTGAAAGATTATGGTCTTTGAATGGAAAAATAACCCTTAATCTATAATTTTTGGATGACTCTAGGGTAGGGACACCATGCTTATTAATGGTGTGACCCTTCCACTGCATACCCATTCCATTCCCATTTATTGTAGGTTGTCTCTTGATTGTAAGAGGGATAGATGGATCATTAAATGACACCCCAACTTTGTTTAGTGGTTAGTAAGAACTTCACAACCCTTGTTTATTTTTCTATATTTTGTTTTGTTTTGTTTTATTTTATTGGCCATGTAATGTCCATGCAAAAATGGCCCTCACTAATATAAATTTGACAAACACAAGATAACATATAACACTAGATTTATATTGAAACCCAAGATGGGAAAAACCATGATGATAAAAAATCACAAGTAGGAATAGAATAAGTGAATTTTACAATGTGATGTAGGAACCAACCTACCAGTGACAACAATCCCCAAAAGAATATGCAGGCACCAACCTACTAGAGACACCAATCCCCAATAGAAACAATACAACAAGGGTATGTTCAGGATCATCATGGAAAAAAATCCCTTAAGTGGCAATGAAAATTTAGAAAAATAAGAGTTAGGCAACTTGACATAAAAATTTGAATAAGTTATCTATATTATTTCAAAAATATGTAAGAATAGAATTTGTGGAAAATTGAATGTAGTTTTTAAAATACTAGGTTTATTTTTCTAAAAAAAAATCTATTTGGTGATAAATTGAAATTACAATGCAGTAGTACTTAAATTTCAGGGAAAAAATAAGTAGGTGTCTATCTAACGACCCAAACCATAATAAAATCATAATATTTTTGTATAATATTTTAGATATAAGTAGAGGACTCATGTTTGGATGTGATGCATATTTTTTGTATTTTTTCCAAGTAAATAATTAATTATGAATTTTTTTACAACTTTTAAAAATATAAAACTTGTATGTTTGACCACCTTAACTTGGTCAAAACTTCATGAAATTCATTTTTTTTTAATCCTATAGTATGAAAACCATAGAATGTGACACATGTTTTGGATTCAAAAAATGTGATACCATTTTAAAGTTATAGATGTTTTTCAATCAGGCTATCAATTAGGACTTTAGTTGTAATTCTAATAGAAAATGAATAATAATTATTTATTAGATTCAAACTAAAGTATAATTTATATTGGTAGAAAGCTGAGAAACTCCTTTACAAACCCTTTTGGTTTCATCAATTTTGGGTAAAGTAAAGTCGTCAGCCATATGGGTGAAGTCTGGAAAAACAAGGTAAGTTGTTAAACATGTTTTTTGTGTTGACTTCTTAGGATTGGAGGGTCTAAACCAAAATCAAAACCAAGCATGAGGCTAATACCTATTCATTAAATTTTGTGTTAGAAATATCAGATATTTGATTCGAATTGGATATCCGATTTGGATTAGATATCCGATTTGAATCCGAAATACGATATGTTCTATATAGAGTTGCAAAAATGTTATACAATTTATAATATATGGTTTAAAAAAATGCAATAAATTTTATAATTTAATATATAACATACAATATAGTTTATAATGTAATATATACTATACAATTTATGATAATCTTGTTGGAATATGTGCCTCAATCTCACAGGCTATAACCTTTGAAAGAGAAAATTTTGTGTGACTTACCTTTTGTCTAGCCGACTGGTAGTTTAGTAACCTTGTGTTTTGCTCATATCACCGAGACTTTATTGATGTATTTCTGATTGGTGTTGTCACTGTGACTTGTGGTGTTTGGTGTAATCCTCCACTGAGTGGATTGGTCTTGCTAACGGTGTGGTTCCTAGTGGATATCGGAGTAACTCATATGCTTCGGTATGAAGTCTTATCAATATGGAAAGTCTCACCGATAAGTATTCACTTGGAGTCTTCGAGGTAACACGGAGGCTTCACTATGAACTTTTGGCGATATATGTTTGTCTCACCGATGCTCATCGGGGTAACCTGGAAGCCTCGATAAGAAGTCTTGCTGACAGTTGGTTCTCTCGCTGATGGGTATGAACATCGGTGTAACCTCCTAGCGATAGCGGTAAGTCTTGCCAACTTTTGGACATTTTGGAATAACTTGAAGACTTCGGTATTACCTCTTGGCAATAGCAGTAAGTCTTGCCAACAATTCAACATGTGTTTGTTATCGGATGTCTTCGGTATGACTCCTGGTGAAAGGTGGTCTCGGGGTAACATGGAGGCTTCGATATGAAGTCTTAGCGATGAACGAAGTCTCACCAACAGTGGAACATTGTGGTGTAACTTGAAGGCATCGGTATGATCTCTTGGCAAAGGATGATAGTCTTGCCGATTGAAATGCTAACATCTATGTGACTTTGGGACTCGGTATGATGTCTCATCAATAGCGATGGTCTTGTCCGAATAGAGATACATGTGATGGATATCAGTATGATGTCTTGGTGACAAGGGGAATTTTGAGCAATAGCTTTTTGAACTCGGTGTAACCTCTTACCGATAGTGATGACTCTTGGCAATATCGACAGTCAAGTCTTGTGGCATTGGGGAGACACGTTAGTGTCTCATCGACATGCAGATACATTGTGAATTCCTTTGACCAAATGATGACTATCTACATGGTGAGTCTTCGACCAATCAGAGAAGGAGAATGTGAACCGTTTGTTGTTGTGATCTGACAGTTAGAAACAAACCGATTCACAGTGGCAGTGAAGAATGAATGGATAGATGTATGTGTTGGACGTTCTGAAAAAAGTAGAGAGAAAGCAGGAGAGGGTTACTGTGAGGGTTGAGAGGCTGGTTGGATGGCCAAGGCCTTGAGGCCAAAATAGAGGAAGTGACCGGCAGGGTTATGCTGCCGAATTCTCTCTAGATCAAGGATTTAATGCCATGATTGATCTCTCATGTTGATATGTACTGTATACTGTGTGAGAGTATTGCAACAATACAAAGATTGTTTGGTTTGAGAGATTGATCAGGAAATGTATAGAGGGATATTTTTCTACTAGGTTGTATCTAGAATGAACAAGATGTAATCTATAAAAAGGATATGAGCTTGAAATTGTATTGTAACCTTTTGTTGTTGAATAATACAATGGATCAATTTTTGGAGTGTGGGGTTTTTTACCCGAAAGGGTTTTCCCCACATAAATCTATGTGTTCTAGTTTTCTGTCTTATCTTTCATCTGTGTTGGTTTTGTTTCGAGAATCTATTATTGCTTGTTGTTGAATTTACATGTGCTTCTCTTAGAAGGATTAATGTGGGAAATGAACTATGTCTTCTACTTTAGGACATAGTTGTACATGTCTTTGAGGAAATCTAATCAAAATTAAAAGTACCAAAGGCACTACTATTCTTGAAGGTTTCTCTGAGATGCCCTATATTTCCCTAACAAGTGGTATCAGAGCCTTCTTTTGGTTGCTAGTTCTGGGTATTTCTCCTATGAAGATTTCTCAGTTTGTTAGGCTAGAGGAAATCTGGAGGAATTGTCTATTTTATTGATCCTTTGGTGAGTGGAAGTCTTATGATATTCGGAGACAGCATGCAGCTTGAAGGATGGTGAAGATGGAGAAAAGGGAGTTGATCTGTTTTTTTGTTGTGATTTGTATCTCCTTGTTGGTAGCGGTATAACCTTGGTGTATCAGGTGGATTTTCTTGCTCTGTGGTTGTGTAGCAATAAATATTTTTATATTGAAGTTTCAGGAGGCTATAATGCTCCATCTTTGTAAATCCTAAAGGAATACAATGACTAATAATAGTGAATTTTTTTTGTTTTAAAGTAAACATAGATCTTTTTATTACTTGTAAACATCTCCTAAGTAATCTTCAACCAACTGTCCTCCATTGAATAACATTTAAATTATTATATCAATGATGTTATAATGTACATAAAAGATTATTTCTTACATTGCTTTTGAAATAACATTACAATACTCATTTTCCAAATGACGTAGGTCATATAAAAATGTACAATTACATATTAAAAATGTTCACCTCGTTAACAATTGAGGAGTAATACATATATAAAGTTTCCACTAATATAACTAAGAAGACAAATATCCACATACGAGCTCTCCATCCAAGAAGTACTCATTGCCACAAACAACAACTGGGGACCCAACGGAGTAAGGTGCACTTTCCACCCAACCATGTGGTACCCGTAGGTCCACCCCCCATGCTAGGAGATAGTAAAAAGGTTCCCTAAACATAACCTATAAACCCTAGACATAGGTAAAACCATAGACAAAACTATACAAGTACAGGCTTAACTTATTGGTTACATTACTTCTAGAACAAAGTGATCAAAAATACTAAGTTCACAAGGATACTATTATTTTAGGTGGAGTTTCATCACAAGGTTGCATAGGTTACCTAGGTGTTTCTTCCTAGGTTCCGGCCCCTATCTTGGGTTACCCTGGTAACCTCTTATGAAACTTGGCCCCTCATGTAATTTGTTGTGGAATCGAATCTCTTTCATAGTGACTAGATATCAATTTTTCTATTCCAAGCCTTCTCGACTCATTCCCAAGTCTGTACTAGCCCTTGAGTCCATGAGTGAGGCTTATTAATCTAGTTAAAGGTTTTAAACTATCTAATGTGTTGTTTTAGTTTTCATTGATTAACTAACTCTACATGAGTTACCCTGGCACCACTTTGTGTGTCAGCCCTCATAAAGAGCCACTCCCCTAATAATAACACAAGGAATGTAAGCCCACTAACTAAGGTAGACAAGGTGCACATAAACTAGCATCAATCACCAATCATATAACAAAGGACATCACAATCCTATTCATAGAACCAAGTGTCTAAAAACCAAACAAAACCATGTGCACTACCCTAGTTTGTTCAAAATATGAAACCATTATAAAAATTAACTCCCTTTCAAGAAATTACATCTAGAAGACTTATGTTCTCAAATAAGCCCCAATTTGCCCAATAAGAGTAAAAACAACTTTAAAAAATTTAGGCATAATTAGAAATCTAATATTAGGATTTATTAAATCCAGTCAATCAATAACTTGAAGTATGAAATTAATCAGCTAAAATATACTCATCTTCCATTCAATATGAAATCAAAACTAATATTTACCTAATTCCATAATCATGCATTATAATGAAATTTTGATTTCTCTACTTATTACATTTCATTATAAAAATAACTATTTATGATTAGAGAATATAATATACATTTAAATAAATGAACATTCAAATCATTATAATTGAATATCTATTTAAAAGTATATAAATATATATATTTGTTTTTACTGAAATAAATTTATCAACATAACGTTTTAAACAAATTATAAACCTTTATAAATAATATATATATACATTATATATATAACATATATTAATAATATTTATATATATTATATTATAATCTAAAAGTTAAATAAAAAAAATAGAAATAAAAATTTATAAACTAAGTTTTAAACCATGGCATGGGCGGCTGCCTTACACAGGGGAACCCTCCAATGGAGGGCACGACTGTACAGGCACTGCCAACACTGCCTATGAAGGCAACGCAGGGCACTACCCTCAAAGCCAGCTCCCTTGGGGGGGTCGGCCGTGGGGAAAGTCCCCTCTGCACCTCCCTAAAACAAATGAATTTCCTGCGATTTTAAGAATTTTCTACGATTCTTTTAAAATCGTGTCCGGCCAAAAAAACAAATAAATTTCTATGATTTTTTTAAAAATCGTGTCCACCCCTCTATTCACATAAAAATTAAATTTCTACAGAACATTTCATAATAATATTATATACATATATATATATATAAATATAGATATATATACATATAAATTAATTAATAAAAAATATCATAGTCGAACAATTAATTTCACAGAGGTTTTCTATAGAAAATTGAGAGACTTATCAATTTACACAAATTTAACAGACATTTTCAATTTCAATAACATAGGGTTTCATTTTCATTCCAAATCCCCAAAATCTTTTCCACAGGAAATATTTAGCAAAGTTTATGATAGAGGTTTCCATTTCCTCGATTTAATCTATAGAGATTTCTTCTATTTTCTTTTGAAACTTTTCTATTGTTTAACAAAAACCTTTTGGGTTGCTCTCTAATTTTACTATAAAATCTTGTTTCATAATTTACACAGAGAGGTAACCAAATTTTTAGCGAGAAGAATAGAGGCTACAATAAAAAAAATTATTTCCTCAAGCAATCTTTTAATTTCACAAATTGAAATCAACAAAACTTCTACATAAATTAATTCTTTATACAAGAAATCTTTTCAAAAGACAATAAACTAAATAAATAGGAAGGAACTTGTATTCCTGTAGCTTGAAGAATTTGACTGTTGAAGAGAAGCTTTTCCTGATGCGTGTAACTTCCAAAGCCCTTTCAAATCTCCTCTTTTCAAAAGATTGCAAAATACTGAAAAAATATGTATTTGAGAACTTCTTCCAAAAATTTAAAACAAAAACCTAAAAGAAATCACAATTTTTTTTCCAATTTCTTCAGCAGAATTTTTCTTTTATTTCCTGTTGAAGTATTTTTCTTGTTTTTCCCCAAATCTGGTAATATTATTTCCCGAGAAAATCCTCAACAAGAAATTTTCATTTAATTCCACTAACACACATGGCAAAGAAGAAAATATCTTCTAACAAATTCACGGATACTTTCTTCTCTCATTTATCAAGAATTTAATTTATTTTAAAGAATTTAAAATTTAAAAATCAATTTCATTTTTATTTTTATACATATTTAAAATTCCATTTATCACAAAGGCATTTAAAGAATATTTAATATATTCTCTTAATAAAAGCAACTTTAATTAATTAATTAATTAATTTAATAAAATAATTTTAATCTCAATGACTAGATTATTTTACCAATAAAATAATTTAATTAATTAAATAAAATATGAAGCTTTTATCTACAATATTTAAAATTAATTTAAATAAACATTAAATTACAATGAACATTAATCTAACATAAAATTCACAAAATAAACCTTACTTAACAAATAACAAGGAAAACTTAAACATGACAACCAAACACACCATACCTAAACTGACAACATACTATGATTGGGTTTGAGACAAGACTAGGAAAAACCACGTTACTACCTCTCAATCAACATTACCATTGAGTCTGGACATGCTTAGACCTATGAAACTAGGTGGAGTCAGTGTCATGTACCTGCAATCCTACAATAAAACAAATAAGATACAAATATATAATCCATGATTCAAACACACCGTGAGGAGAAGATCACGGAAATCACAGGGCACTCACAAGCGAGTGATGCAACTCCGTTCTCCTCACCAATACAATATCACATCAGACTTACAAAATAAATAGCAATTAATCTACCACAAATATATATATAACAGTAACTTCTGAAGTAAACATTTATACCAACATAAAGCATGTCAGAAATAATTACCACCATACAATGTATCATCACATCACAAAATAAATCCTCCATCGCTCTAATGTCAACGATCAATGCATCAAAACAAAGTACTAGGGTCTATCAAAGTGAAAACATGCTAACATAAAACATAAGCAAAATGGAGGGGTACTATAGAGGCTCCTAGGTGATATGGAGAACCCTAGGTTGTTTCTTAGCCATGGAAGAGAGTGCTTATGCTAGGTGGTGTTTCCTGGTGTTGCAAGGCATGGTTTCCTATTAACCTCGAATACGTAAAGGCTATGGATTTAATCATTAGATGATTTGCAAGCTTCTGAAATAGCTTCTCTCTCTTTCTCGGATGCATGTACATGTTGGTGGTTTAGATTTGGCCTGAAAGGGGCCTAGATTTCCTGAACTGTTGTTTTCTTTTTAAGGATGTTTTGTACTTGCATGGCTCTATATTTTTGTAGGTTTTACATAGTTAAG
Source organism: Sequoia sempervirens (assembly GCA_007258455.2). Classification (NCBI taxonomy): domain Eukaryota; kingdom Viridiplantae; phylum Streptophyta; class Pinopsida; order Cupressales; family Cupressaceae; genus Sequoia; species Sequoia sempervirens. The sequence continues at coordinate 30,551 of VDFB02286339.1, forward strand.
CAAAACTTGTGGTTATGTGGAGTTGCTATTAAGCTATTTTCTAGACCCTAGCTTTTGGGGTGTTACTGGATGAGATAGTTGCAGTTCTGCATGCATGCTTTGTGCATGGTTTGAGGAGGTGTGTTTTTCTTCTCTGCATGGGAGTGTTGGTATGTGATTTGTCACTTAGCATTACTGTGGTGGTGTTTGTGGGTTCCTTGATTATGGTGTTCGTTGTGGACATGATTGGAAAATTAGGTTTGGTGTGATTTGGTGTTTGAGTCATGTTGTCTACATAGTTATTCTCTTTGAAATCTCAGTGTTGCAGTTTCCAATGCTATTATGGGTTTGCATGTTCGATGTTTGTGATCTATGAGTTATGCGGTTGGTGGATTAGCTACCCATTGGTTGCAGTGAGATAACTTGGATGTGGATTGTCTTTATCCACGAGGTTGATTCTTTGCATGTGCAAACTTGTTAGTTGGCCTTGTCTGTGGTCACTTGTGCATTGGTGTGATTGCTTTGGGATGAGAGGATGGATATTGTTTGAGTACCTGAATAGTCAGTTATGGGAGCCTGAAGCAAGTGGTCATGATGCTTGGAGAGCTCGGATGTCATGTTTGAGTGGGAGCTTTAGCAGTATTTGAGGGTTCATCACATGGTGGTGAATGGTCTTCTTTAGTGTTGCAAATGTTTCAAGGGGGAGCTTTTAGATCTTGTTGCTGCAGAAGGGTTCTTTTGCATTTGCATGGACATTATTTAAAGATGTGCAACATCTTGGATCCATGGATGACACTTGGAGTCTTTCGCTGAGGTGTTGGTGGTGCTTGACAGGTGATGTTGGTTTTGAGTCTGTTTGCTTTGTGTCATGGTATACTCTTGCCATAGCACTGTAGTTTTGGCATTGTGCATTGTACTTAAGACCATGGTGAAGTCACTTGAAGCATGGTATCTTCTAAGGGGATATGTAGATCATGGTGTCATGATAAGTTCCTAATTCAGATGATTGGAGCTTTGACAGTGGTCCGGTAATTCTTTTTGTATTGGGTGTTTTGATTATTTGCTTGATACTTCGTGATAGTGTAGTAATGCAGTTGAAATTTAGCATGAGATGATCGGTTTTTAGTACTCATGGATACATGAAGAATAAGGTGAGGATTTATTTCTTTTGAAAAGAGAAGTGTTGTTGATGGTTACTCTTGATGAAGCTTTCAGTAGAAAGTCCAAGAAGCCTACACCTTGGTTGAACATGAGTTCAATAGAGACCTATAAGGAGGTTGCTCTTGATTAGTCTTGATGAATTGTATATCTTGAAGAAGTATTCTCGTTCTTGCTCTTGGTCTACTCGGTAGTTTATCTAAGAGGTATTTGGCCCATTATACTTTTTAGATGTGTTTTATGTTCACTTTCATGATATGGATCTTGAATTGTTGTTTAATGGTTCTAGAGGATTCATAGTGGAATATGTACAACTTGTTTCATCTCTGTGAGATTTTGTGTTATGCTATTTACTGATGAGAATTGGTAGGAGATGATGTATGGGCTAATTTCCTGGAATGGGGAATGAACTAGCTTGATCTTCTTTGAGAGGCTTGCATCCATGTTGATTACATGATATTAGAAGTTGGTTTGATCTTGGTGATTGAACTATTGGATGTTTTTTGGGATTTTCTTTTGGTATGTGAAGGAGATCATTCTTGACATAGATGGTTGTTAGAAGTGTATGTAGGAGGATGTTCTATAGGAATATGAAGTGTAGAGTTTCTCTCTTTGGTCTTGATTTACTTCCTGGATGTTTGGTTTCACATTACATTGGTTTGAGGTTTGGTTGGAACTATAGTGATCACTTTCTTGCGGTCATGTGTTTTCACTCATGTTCATGGGTGATGACATGAAGGTTCTTATTTATTTTTCCTTTGTTGAGTGTGGAGATCTTGGGAGAACTATGAAGACTTGTGGTGAGAGAAATGTTTCTTGTAACAATTTGTTGTAGGTTGTGCATATCATTGTGGATATTTACTTGGTAGTACATGGCTACATTTTCTATGTATTGTTATTGGTAAACTTGTGATGCCTTTGATCTTTCAAATTTGGATTACTCAGGCAGTGAGAACTCTAGTATGTGTTTTATCTTTGTCGACTGGTTGGCACTTGGAGCTTGTATTGGCTGATTAATGGTTTTGAAGCGGCGTGGGCTTACTAATGTTGATACCTTTGAGGTATGTAAGATTGGATGGAATAGCATGAGCTGTGGGTGCTATTTTCAGTCATGTAGGTTTATCAGTTGGATGGAAGCAGTCAGTCTGATTGTTGTTCTAGCTTGTGTTTTTGTCTTGTTTCTGGAGAATGACTTCGTGGTTGTGTTCTGTTTGAGGATTTGAATTTGATATTGCTTTTGTATAGCATCTAAGCACAGTGAAGTGGTAGTAGTATCTTGTTGATGATATCACTAGAATCTTTTGCTTATGTTTGTTGGAATGGTGCTTATTCACCTTGGGTTGTATCTTTCTTCCATAGGTGCCATGTTGGAAGATGACAAGGATTGTTGCCTGAATGGTGGACATCTTGGATGTTGGTGCAAAATTCTTGATGGAGCATGAGAGCATGTTTGAGGTCTATGTGGTTTCCTAGAAGGCTATGATCGGTTGCATTTCAGTTATTTTGTTGGATAGTGAGTTGCAGTTGGATGCCTGGTCTTTGTTGCAGATTGTCTGGTGGACTGTTATCTATGGAATCTTGTTGATTGGGTGTCTTGAGTATTGCGGGGTCTAAACTGGTGGAGCTAGTGTGATCTTAGTTTCTAGTTGCTTTGGAGGTGCCTGTGTGATCTTCATCAAGTGGGAGATTGTTGGAATATTTGCCTCAATCTCACAGGCTGTAACCTCTGAAAGAGCAAAGTGGGTGTGACTTACCTTTTGTCTGGCCGACTGGCAGTTTACTAACCTTGTGTTTTACTCATGTCACCAAGACTTTCAAGTGGTGTTGTTGCTGTGACTTGTGGTGTTTGGAGTAATCCTCTGCTAAGTGGATTGGTCTTGCTGACAATGTGGTTCCTAGTGGATATTGGAGTAACTCATATGCTTCGATATGAAGTCTTATCAATATGGAAAGTCTCACTAATAAGTATTCATTTGGAGTCTTCGGGGTAACATGTAGCCTTCGCTATGAACTCTTGGTGACATATGTTTGTCTCACTGATGCTCATTGGGGTAACTTGGAAGTCTTGGTAAGAAGTCTTTCTGATGGTTGGTTCTCTCACCAATGGGTATAAACATCAGTGTAACCTCCTTGCGATAGTGGTAAGTCTTGCCGACTATTGGACATTTCAAAATAACTTGAAGACTTTGGTATTACCTTCTAGCGATAGCGGTAAGTCTTGCCAACAATGCAACATGTGTTTGTTATCGGATGTCTTCGGTATGACTCTTGGCGAAAGGTGGTCTTGGGGTAACATTGAGGCTTCGGTATGAAGTCTTAGTGACGAATGAAGTCTCACCGATAGTGGAACATTGTAGTGTAACTTGAAGGCATCGATATGATCTCTTGGAAAAGGATGATAGTCTTGCCGATGGAAATGCTAATGTCTATGTGACTTTGGGACTTCAATATGATGTCTCGTCGATAGCAATGGTCTTGCTGAATAGCGATACATGTGATGGATATCGGTATGATGTCTTGGTGACAAGGGGAAGTCTGAGCGACAAGTTTCTAAACTCGGTGTAACCTCTTGCTGATAGTGATGACTCTTGGCATTATCGACAGTCAGGTCTTGTGCCATCGAGGAGACATGATTAGTGTCTCACTGACATGCGAGTACATTGTTAATTCCTTTGACTGAGTGATGACTGTCTACGTAGTGAGTCTTCGACCAATCAAAGAAGAAAAATGTGAACCATTTGCTATTGTGATCTAACAGTTGGAAATGAATCGATTCATAGTGGCAATGAAGAATAAATGGATAGATGTATGCGTTGTACATTCTAAAAAAGTAGAGAGAAAGCAGGAGAGCATTACTATGAGGGATGAGAGGCTAGCTAGATGGTCAAGGCCTTGAGGCTGAAATAGAGGAAGTGAGAGGCAAGGTTATGCTGCTGAATTCTCTCCTGATCAAGGATTGAATGCCATGGTTGATCTCTCATGTTGATTTGTACTGTATACTATATGAGAGTATTGCAACAATATGAAGATTGTTTGGCTTGAGAGGTTGATTAGGAAATGTACAGAGGGAGAGTTTGCTACCAGTTTGTATCCAGAATGAACAAGATGTAATCTCTGAAAAGGCTATGAGCCTAAAATTTTATTGTAACCTTTTGTTGTTGAATAATACAATGGTTTGATCTTTGGAGTGTGGGGTTTTTTACCTGAAAGGGTTTTCCCCATGTAAATTTGTGTGTTCTAGTTTTCTGTCTTATCTTTCATCTATGTTGGTTCTGTTTTGAGAATCTGTTATTGCTTGCTATTGAATTTACATGTGCTTCTCTTAGAAGGATTAATGTTGGAAATGAATTGTGTCTATTTCTGCTTCAGGACATAGTTGTACGTGTCTTTGAGGCAATCTAATAGAAATTAAAGGTACCGAAGGCACTACTGTTCTTGGAGGTTTCTCTGAGATGCCCTATATTTCCCTAAGAAATCTCTTACTAAATTATGTATTTAATAAATAATATATTATATAATTATATATAATATTTTAATATTATTTCAATATTTTAGTTAATGTATAAATATTTAAATATATATATATATATATATATATTACTAATATATAAAAGATTTAAATATTATTCCTTTCCCTCTCTCTCTCCATCTCTCTCTCTGTCTCTCACCAATCACTTCTTTATCCTCTCCCCTCTACCCCCTTCTATCTCTCTCTTTTGACTCTCTACTCCCTTTTCACTCACTCACTCTCTTCCCCTCTACTCTTAACCTCAGCCCCTCTACCCCTCTACTCTCTCAAGTCTCTCCCAACCCTCTCCCCTCTCTTAGGTCTCTATCCCACTTCTATCCCCACCTCTCCCACTCTCCATCCTTTCTATCCCACTCTCTCCCCACCTCCTCTCCCACCCTCTCCACTCTCCCTCCTCTCCTAATTCTCCCACTCTCCCACTCTCTCCCTCCCTCTCTCTCTTTACCTCTCTCCCACCTCTCTACCACATCTCTTCCCTCCTCAACCTTCCCACTCTCTCTACTCTCCCATTCTCTCTCCCACCCCTTTTCCCACCCCTCCCTCCCTCTCTCTCTCCCTCCCTCTCTCCCACTCCTCTCTCCTCTCTCCTCCTCCCTCCCTCTCCACCTCTCCCTCTCTCTCCCTCCCTCTTTCCCACTCTCTCCCACCCTCTCCAACCCCCTGCACCTCCCACCTCCCTCCCTCTCCCACCTCTCTCCACTCCTATCCTACCCTCCCACCCCTCCCCACCCCCACCCCCTCCCCTCCCTCCCCCACCCCTCCACTCCCTCTCCCACTCTCGCCAACTCTTTTGCACTCTCTCCCCACTCCTTCTCTCTCCCACTTCCTCTCTCCTCCCCATCTCTCCACTCTCCAACTCCCATCCCACCCTCCTCCCAACCCTCCCACTCTCCCACTCTCTCCATCCCTCATCTTCCACCTCCAACCTATCCTGCCCCTCCCACCCCTCTCCCACCTCTGCCTCACCTCTATCCTCAATCTCTCCCACCCCTCTCTCCCACTCTCCCCTCCTCTCTCCCACTCTCTCCCAACTCCTCTATTGCAACCCTCCCAACTTCATCCCACTCTCTCCCATCCTCTATCCCACTATCTCCCTCCCTCTCTCCCACTGTCTCCAACCCTCTCCCTCCCTCTCTCCCACTCTCTCTCACTCTCTCCCATCCTCTACCACCCTCTACCACCCTCCCCCACTCTCTCCCATTCTCTCCCACCCACTCTCCCACTCTCTCCCACTCTCTCCCTCAATCTCTCCCACTTTCTCCCACCCTCTCCCTCCCTCTCTCCCACTCTCTCCAACTCTCTCCCACTCTATTCTACCCTATCCTACCCTCTCCAAACCTCTCCCACTCTCTCCAACTCTCTTGTACTCTCCCTTTCTCTTCCACTCTCCCCAACCTCTCTCTCCAAATCTCTCCCACTCTCCCACTCTCTCCCACTCTCTCCCTCCCTCTCTCCCACTCTCTCCCACCTTCTCCCACTCTCTCCCTCCCTCTCTCCCACTCTCCCACCCTATCCTACCCTATCCCACCATCTCCCACACATAAGCAATGATTTTTTAGCATCTTTTATGAGGTATAATGGGAAGCAATAGTCATCAGAAGCAAAAACATAAGAGAAAGCTTACAAAAGAACAAATTGAAGCATATAGACAAAGAGATCTAGAGAAGGTCATAGGAAGAGAAGAAAAGGTATGTTAAATGTTGGTGAACCTAACCCCTACGGTCTTTTAAGTGAAGAGGAAATTGAAGATGTTCAAGGTGAAAATGTTGGAATTGAAGATGTTGAATATGATATTCAAATTAGGAATGAAAATATTGAAATTGATAATGAAAATGTTCAAAGTGAAAATGTTGGATTTGAAGATGTTGAACATGATATTGAAATTGATAATGTAAATGTTCAAGGTGAAAATGTTGGATTTGAAGATGTTGAACATGATATTGAAATTGGGAATGAAATTATTCAAATTGATATTGAAAATGTTCGAGGTGAAAATGTTGGAAATGAATATTTTGAACATAATATTGAAGCAAGTGTAAATTATGTTTCACCATATTACATGAGAAATGAAGAACCTTGTGTGGAAGAAAGACATATTCCAAATTCAAGACCTTCAAGAACCCCTAAATGGTTACTTGAATTTGATGAGAACATTATAAACAATTTTGAAGGAAAGAGGTCAACACGAACTGTTTAGTTGTGGGCTAGAAGACTTTTCAACCAATATTTTAGCAATAAGACATTGATTGAGCAATGCCAATTTTTTGTATAATTGCTAAAGATGCAAAAGATGAGACCTTTGCTAGCCAAACTAAAGATTCGTGTGAACAAGAAGACTGAAAAAAATTCTATTATTGTCAAAAATATTTTTAATGCTTTCACATCTATTGGAAAAAATAGCAAGGATAAGAGAGCTGCTAATTGAGTCATTACAACTGCCCTAGTAAGCCATCAATTGAAAAAGACTCACTTTATGAGACAAACTTGTATTGATTTTGACATAAATTATAAAACTTTGGATAGAGCACTCACAAGAAGAGAACGAATATATGATCCTCTCCAAAATGATACATGGGATTTTGTTGGGAGGCTTCCACATGTTGATGAGAAGCTAACCAATAATGTAAAGCAGGTAATTCAACAATTTTGGCATGATAACTCTAAAGTATCACCCAATGCAAAGGATGTTTTAAAGTTAAGAATTGGCAATCAAGACCATACAACACATCCTAAACATTTCTTGGAATCAAGCCAAATAATATTGTTCAAAAAAATATTGAAACACATCCAAATATGGAAATCTCACAAAGGACTTTTAAAGTTTTGAAGCTATTTTATTGTGTGCCTCTTAAGATTCATAATACTTGTTGCAAATACCATGTGGAGTTTTTAATGTACCATGAGCTATTATGCTATATCCATTCTAATTATCATACTAATGAAATGTTGCAGGAGTGTCGTGCAATGCAGTGTTGTGTGCTTTTCGCACACACGCCCCATTGGAAGTAGGGGCCCTCTTTCTACTATGGTTTTAACTGCCTTCTAGCCCTTTGATTGTTGAATTTGGTCACTTTCGGGTGTCCTGGGGTGTTCATCTTGCTTGCACATAGATACTCTCAGGTTATTCTTTGAAAATATTATGTTTTAGGACATCTTCAGGTTTTCCTTTGTTTTCAGGAATTTCCTCCTATAGTGGAGTTCCCTGGTTTCCTTGAAAACCCGATGATGAGGACCGCTTTGCATTGTATTTCGGCGATTTCAGTCCTTCATGGAATTCCATGTCCACCAAATTTTTTCGGCATTCCTTTATCTCCTTGGATTCCTGAAGTCTGTCTTGGCCTACTTGAGGAATCTGTGTGTTAGATTTGGTTCGTCATGTAAATTCTAAGGTTCTTGAGATTAATTTATTGTGTTGATGCCATCTTGGCAAATGGAATTTTTTGTCACTATGATCATCTTTGCATTACTTTGTTGTGAGAGAAAGTTGGTTTATGTTATATAAATACACTTGTGGATCTTTTGTTCGTGCGACATTTTCCTGATTCTAGTCTAGATCTTCCCTACAAGTTGTGTGCAAATCCGAAATATGATCACTTGATTGGTATTAGATGTAGGAGTTATGGTCCAAATCATTATTTGTGCTTGAGTCCATGCATCATGCTGAATACTGGTTTCTCATGAATTCCTACCTGAATCTTTACATGATTGGTTTGATTTTACCTTCAGTCTTTAAACGTGAAATTTTATGATGCTCTGCACTAATCACGCTTTGCAAGTATTCATTGTTTTGCATTACAAAATTATTTGCCAACTTTGTGGTTTCAAGCATTTTTTTCACAATATTGGATGGAAACTCCTTCATACAAGTAGATGCCAATGCACCATTTAGATCTTACAAAAGGTAAAGGCTTTGAAGACAAATCAAATATGCACTATGCACTATATCGAGGAAATCTTCAGATATCTATGGATGAGGAAATTAAAGTGAAAGGCATTAGCATTGCACACTGTAGAGATTTACTAAGGAAAGATTAATACCAATATAGTGATTGAAATTTTATACATGCATGGGGTAGTACGAAATACTCGAGCAGGATTGATTAAGATATTGAAGACAAAGTGATTATTTTGTGGGTCCTTAATATCACAAGGGAAAGACATGAAAGCATCATGGCGTTCCTTTGTAAAGGAATAATCATAACAATGTTGATTGTTGGCTTAAGGATGTAGCAAAGTGTGAATTTTGTAGATATATAATTTTGTAAGTTGTTCATAACCTCTCGGGTGTATTACATTTACGGAGGTGCAGAGTAGCTAAAAGACTAAAACTCACGAAATGTGAAGGATCAAATCTTGGAGAAATCCCACCATGACGGAATCTCCCAAGACTTCAAAATTATGCGAAATCATCAAATTCTTGAGGATGGAAATTTCCCTAAGACTCTCAATTCCCTAAAAAGGAGAGTCCAGAAAATCTATTGCTTCAAGGAATCCCTGAAGGATGATATTCTGCAAGGTGGCCTATTTCCTGAGATAAAACACATGAGGCATCCCCTTGTCGCAAACATGTGATAATGAGGATCTCATGAAGGTGTTCACCACTTGGAATAATGTTACGTGAGTTAGGGTTGTGGCACCCCTAGATGGTGGTCAGTGAGTTCCTCCTCTCGATGACAGTTGTTGAGTTATATATTACATGATATGGTTGTGTTTCAGACGTTAAGTATCCTGCTTATAATTGAAGCCTCGGTTGATGACTAGTCAATGATTTGTAGATAATGTGGAGTTGCATAATCAGATAAAGGAGTAGATATAAGATTTATTGATTGCTAGGGATTATTATGTCTCCAGGGAAAGGTACGATGACTCATGGATGCATAAGGTGGTGAATCATGCGTTTGAATTCCTAAGAGGAGGCCACCATTATTTGGAAGAAGCGTGAGCAGGAATGGATGAGGAATGTGCGAACAAATGAAGGTTCAAAAATTTCTCCATGTCTTGAAATTCCCCGAGTCATACAAATCCCCAAAGAAGTAAAATCCCTGGGGCCTTCAAATTCCCAAGAACTCAAAAATCCCCTGGGCTTTCAAAATCTTGAAGACTCAAATTCCCTAAGTCACATGATTCCATGAGGACTCATAATCCTCGAAATGATTTAATTTTTGAAGTCTTATATCCACAGATTAAGTAAATTCTTGAAGTAGTGAAATGAGAAGGATTGAGGTTTTCTTTTGAGTAGAATGAATTCAGCTATGAGGGCTCCCTTTGCGATGTTACACATCCAATAGAATGAAACACAAATTCAATCAATCTAATGTGTTGTAGTCCATGAGGCAGAGAGGAATGACATAAAGAACTCAGAGCGTATGATTTAAAGTTTCATTTTACTCGGTCAGGCCACGAAGATTCGGTTAATTAAGAGGAGAACGATAAGGAAGCTATCAGGTTCGATGGTGCAAAATCAGTGACACACATATGCATATATCCTCTAATGATGACATTCGATAAGGTTGAAGATAGTGTTTTGTTTGTGGAAGGCCTTGCAAAAATCATCTATATGAGGGGATATATCATTTAGAACTACTACAATGGTGCATGAAAAGTGTTGAATTGGTAGAGTGGCATCTATGCGATCTAGTGAAGAAATTCTATTGTATCTTGAAGGGTCAATGATCTAGTTTCTAAAGGAAGGGCTCGTGATGAGAGATCACCAGAGCTTTGGTAGGAGGTATGGTTTTGTCTTTGAATGGATAATTAAAGTATGTGATATTGAAATTATTGGGATTATGTCATTAGGGGTTTTTTGCATCTAAAAATGAGCAAGTTTCCATGGCCTCATTGATGTCGGTTTGTCTTGAATGATTGAAGCAGTGAGGTTACAGGAGATAATCTAATAGCTCAAGGAGTTGTGGAATTTTGAAAGAGAAGTGTTGTTTTAATCTCAGTTAGCTTTATTATAGTGTGGGAAATGACAGTCAGTTTGTAAAGGATGTATGAGATGGGATTATCAAGATTTGGCATGATGGGCCCATCTTAATCAAATTGATAGGATTTAATTTTGTTTAATATTTGAGATTTATTTTTCCACTTTTTTGTGCTTGCAGGGACACTTCAATCAATGCAATTTGGACAGTGATGGAGATAGAATGATTAAAGGAAAGACTTATAAGGGCTCCTTGTCTCGTGAATATGCCAGGGAGGTGGAGACTTTCAAGCTAAATTCAAAGTGCCTACATATGGAAAGGAGTAATTCAAATCATTCCACTTTCCCTCTGCCTATGGAAGTGTGCACTAAGATGCTTGAATATGAAGCCGACATAAGAATATGTGCCAAGACTATGTCTAATTGGAGGAGTTTTCTCGAAACTGCTTCTGTTTCTACTCTCCAATCATATTTTTCATCAAATGCCAGGTGGCAGTCTTATTTTCTCATTGATAAAGATTGTAACTACTATTTTCTCATTGGTTGATGATGTACCCAGGATTTTCAAACCCTAATGATGCTTCTAGATGTGTCATTTGTCCCCTTGATTCAATTTGATCGTGGCTATTTATTATTGTAAAATCCAACTAGGTTGACATATCTTGGGGGTTTCTATAAATATGGCATTTTGCCTCATTTGTAAAGGGTGGGGGAGTAGAAATCAGAACACTGGGAGAATTAGTTTAGAAGCAAGAGTTAGAAGTTAGTTGTTTTCAAGCAAATATTGTAACAGAAAACTAGAATTGTTGCTTCAGTGGATAATTTGATGCAAGTAATGACATTGTGATTTGGTGCCATACTTGTGTTATTCTTATCTTGCATGGTTCTTGTTGTTCTATTCTTTAAGATTGCTTGAGAAGTATTAGATGTATGTTAGATTTAGACTTAGACATGATTCAATGGTGTTTATGGTCTAATGCTTGAAGTGTTTGCAGCGATCCCTGGTCCATACTTTTTGTAGCTAGTTGATTGTTAGTTGCTTTGCAAAGTTAGCCTAGACGATATATCTATTGTGCTTAGTTCAATTGTGAAGGTTTATTCATTTCAATTCCCTTAGGGTTTCCTTGGATGAATGTTCATGATCTAAAAAATCTTTAATACCTTAGAAGATTGCACTATTCTTGTAAGATTGTAGATTTATCTAGGTTAAGTAGGAATTAGTTTATGAGGGATTGGTCCATTTCAAGTATTTCATCATTTGGATAGTTAATTTTAAGAGTAGTTTTAATCTTAGTGATTTCTCTAAAACCCTTATCTTTTATCATTTCTTTTATCATTTCAGTTAGGTTTTCTAGTTAGATTTAGAATTGAAGTATCATCATATCGCTAGATCTGTTAAATTAAAGATTCAGTCTTTGCTTGTAGTAAGGTCCCATTGTGATTACCAACATTTTCACATTTATCACTAAGTTGTTTATGCATTGTGAAGATCTAACATTAGAGACCTTGGAGTTATCTCTTGAGTCTTGCTGATAGAGATTTACCTTTCAAGAGAGATAGGATATTATATTATGTCTAATTTGTTGCTTTATAGAAAACATCATCAACATGCATCTTCTAAAATCATCAAGGGACTTGTTAGATCTATTTTTATGTTCTAGAGATGATGGTTTCTTTTTCTATAGAAATGATTATTTAAATGCAAAGTGCTCACAATGTGGTGACTTGTCAAAGTTTGTTCAATGTTTTCATGAGAGTTTCAAACATGAATTTGGAAAGAAGCTTGTTGAGAAAAAGAGATATGAGATAGTCAAATATACTTTGCAAAGTGGAGGTGAAGGTTCTAGATGCGAGTTGGTTACAAAAGAATGTAGTGTTGCTGAATTTATTTCAAATTTAAGGACAATTTTTTCTACAAGTATGCAAGGCATCGTCATCAATCATAGTGGTTGGATCAACAATTTAGGATGTGTTAGGACTCTTTTCCGATTGGCACTATTATATTAGTGGTTGATTTTGCAGAAAACTACACATTGCAACCACAAAATGAGGTACAATCTCAGTATTACAATTCCATTCAAATTGCTATTTTTGTCCACATAATGTTTAGACATGCACCTGATAGTACAAAGGAGGATCGAAAGATAATCAGAGAGTATCATTTTTATATGAGTGATGATAGATCTCACTCATCCGAGTATGTCCAAGATTGTTTTGAGATTTTTTTTGAGTTCTTGCAAGAGCATAATATAGCAGGGTATGTGCAGGATCATGATGGGCCAAAAAGTGGCAATATGATGGGTATGTGGTTGACAACATTTTTTTTACCCAAAATTGATGAAATGAAAAGGGTTTTTAAAGGAGATTCGCAGCTTTCCACCAATATAAATTATGCTTTACTTTGAATTTAATAAGTAATTATTATTCATTTTCTATTCAAATTATGATTAAAGTCCTAATTAATAGGCTGATTGAAAAACATCTATAGCTTTCAAAATCACATTTTTGAATCCAAAATATGTGTCACATTATATGCTTCATACTATAGGATTAAAAAAAAAATTGAATTTCATGAAGTTTTGACCAAGTTAAGGTGGTTAGACATACAGTTTTTAATATTTTTAAAAAGTTGTAATAAAAATCATAATTAATTATTTACTTGGAAAAAATTACAAAAAAATATGCATCACATCAGGACATGAGTCCTCTACTTATATATAAAATCTTATAAAAAAATATTATCATTTTATTGTGGTTCTAGGGTGGTCACAAACACCTACTTCTTATTTTTTCCCTGAAATTTAAGTACTACTGCATTGAAATTTCAAATTTTCACCAAATAGATATATAATTTTTTTAAACAAACCTAGTAGTTTATAAACTACATTCAATTTGCTACAGATTCTATTCTTACATATTTTGAAATAATATAGATAACTTATTCAAATTTTTACGTCAAGTTTCCTAACTCTAATTTTTTTGAACTTTTTGCCACTTAAGGGCCTACTTTTTCCATGATGATCCTACATACCCAGCTTGGGCCAACATCTAATTTGGTTAGATAATTGCATAGGTCAATTCAAGAATGCTCGTATGTTTTATTGGTTGAGTAGAATGCATGTAGAGAGGGGTCTACCTCATATTTGGAGTTTTTTTGAAGTTGGACATGGGAAAGGGTAGCATGATGGAGCAAGTGCATGCATAGAGAGAGCTCTAGTTAAGGAGCAATTGAAGATTTCAAGAGAAATTAAGTGATGCACGTGCTATTGTTGATTGGTGTAGTTCAACATTGTCACAGAGAGGGACACTTGATTCAACAGCATTACAATAGATGGTATGGCATTTTAGCACTTTGGACTCTTAAAGGAAATCATCGGTCCAATGTAGCTCAAAGTGATTCGAATATTTAGGTGCAAAAGAGGACCATCCCTAGCATAAAAATACCCATCTGGACATGTTGGAAAATTCTATTTGGTTGTATGAGTTTTTGAATGGAATTTGCACAACTTTGCAACTTTACATTGCTTGCATCTGACAACTTTTCCCTTAGCTAGAAACTTGCCACCATAGGAAAACGCCTTCGAGATAGAAAAACTGAGAGAGGTTATTGTAGATGGGCCAAACACGATCCCATAGCTTCAAACGAAGAGTCTGTAAATGTCACGATTTCTGAGAAATAGCCCTTCAAAGATTGTTTTCTTTTAGCACTTTGCACTCTTAAGGGAAATCGTCGGTCCAATGTAGCTCATAGTGATTTGGCATATTTGGGTTGAAAAGAGGACCATCCCTAGCATAAACGTACCCATTCATATGTGTTGGAATAGTTCATTTGGTTGTATGAGTTGTTGAATGAAAGTTGCACCACTTTGCAACTTTACACTACTTGCATCTGACAACTTTTTCCTTAGCTAAAAACTTGCCACCATGGGAAAACGCCTCTGAGATAGCAAAAATTGAGAGAGATTATTGTAGATGGGCCAAATGTACAATCCCATAGCTTCAAATGGAAAGTCTATAAATGTCACGGTTTCTAAGAAATAGCTCTTCAATGATTGTTTTCTTTTAGCACTTTGAACTCTTAAGGGAAATCATTGGTCCAATGTAACTCAGAGTGATTTGGCATATTTGAGTGCAAAAGAGGACCATTCCTTGTGTAAAATATACCCATCTGGATGTGTTGGAACATTTTTTCTGGTTGTACGAGTTGCTGAATGAAAGTTGCACCACTTTGTAAGTTTACATTGTTTGCATTTGACAACTTTTCCCTCAGCTAAAAAATTGCCACCACGGAAAAACCCCTCTAAGATAGCAAAAATAGAGAGAGGTTATTGTAGATGGACCAAAAAATATCCCATATCCTCAAACGGAGAGTCTATAAATGTCACTATTTTTGAGAAATAGCCCTTCAAAGATTGTTGTGTTTTAGCACTTTGGACTCTTAGTGGAAATTGTCGGTCCAATGTAGCTCAAAGTGATTCAGCATATTTGGGTGCAAAAGAAGACCGTCACTAGCATAAACATACCCATCTGAACGTGTTGGAATAGTATGTTTGGTTGTATGAGTTATTGAATGAAAGTTGCACCACTTTGCACTTTTACACTACTTGCATCTAACAACTTTTCCCTCAACTGAAAACTTCCCACTATAGGAAAACACCTCTGAGAAAACAAAAACTAAGAGAGGTTATTGTAGATGGGCCAAACACAATCTCATAGCCTCAAACGAAGAGTATATAAATGTCACGGTTTCCAAGAAATAGCCCTTCAAAGATTGTTGTCTTTTAGCACTTTGGACTCTTAAGGGAAATCATCGGTCCAATGTAGCTCAGAGTGATTTGATGTATTTGGGTGCAAAAGAAGACCATCCCTAGCATAAAATTACCCATCTAGACATGTTGGAATAGTCCATTTGGTTGTACGATTTTTTGAATGAAATTTGCACCACTTTGCAACTTTACACTGCTTGCATCTAACAACTTTTTCCTCAACTGAAAACTTGCCACCATGGGAAAACGCTTCTAAGATAGCAAAAACCGAGAGAGGTTATTATAGATGGGGAAAACATAATCCCATAGCCTCAAATATATAGTCTGTAAATATCATGGTTTCTAAGAAATAGCCCTTCAAAGATTGTTGTCGTTTAGCACTTTGGACAGTTCTTAAGGGAAATTGTTGGTGCAATGTAGCTCAGAGTGATTCAGCGTATTTCGGTGCAAAAGAGGACCATCCCTTGCGTAAACATACCCATATGGACATGTTGGAATAGTTTGTTTGGTCGTAGGAGTTGCTAAATGAAAGTTGCACCACTTCGCAAATTTACACAGCTTGCATCTAACAACTTTTCCCTCAACAAAAAACTTGCCACTATGGGAAAACGCCTCCGAGATAGAAAAAACCAAGAGAGGTTATTGTAGAGGGGTCGAACATGATCCCATAGCCTAAAAAAAAGTTTGTAAGCATCACAGTTTTTTAGAACAGTCTATCAAAGATTGTTGCCCTTTTGCACTTTGGACTCTTAAGGGATTTCATTGATTGAACGTAGCTTGAACTGCTTCGGCCAATTTAGGTGTGAAAGGGGACCATACCTAACCTAAGCATAACCATCCAGACGTGATGGAATAGTTGGTTAGGTTATACGAGTTGTAGAACAATTTTTTTTGTGTAGTTACAAGTAGTTTTTTAGCCTCCAACTGAACTCCAATGTTGATTTTCGTGTGAAAAAAAGCCATGAAACCATAGCATGTTGCTTTCTTTTTAATGGAAACTAGTGGGCAACAAAGTTAACTTCTTCATAGATTTAGCGTTTGAGATTGCAAGAAGACATCAAAATGGCTAGTGTACTAAATAAATTCTTATGATTTCTAAAGAATGCTGATAACTCTACTTAATTGGCTTCTTTTTTCAAAATCATACAAATTGAACCTTGGAATCAATAGACTCTATATATCAAGCTACCACAATTCATGTTTCAACGATGAATATTTATCATGCATGTTTTAAATGACATTCAAGTTTATGGTGGTTTTGTTGTTTATATGATGTTATGTGATATTCTAATCCTATTTCATGCTTCTATGCTACATATATATATATATATATTTTACATATTTTTTTTTACTAACGAACCCAAAACGAACTGAACCACCCCCAAAAAAAATTTAGCCGAACTAGTGAACCAAACCCTCGAACCCGAACAGGTAACTTAGTTTGTAAGTCAATTATTGGGAGTCGGTCGGTTGTTTTGTGTGGGGGAGAGTCTTAAAAAATGTTGAGGAAGTAATTTTTGGGATTGATGAATGTAATTTTGTGAAGAATCAATAAGATCATATTGAGTTACTTTGCAAAAACTGTGGTTTCTACACAAAATATTTGTGTTTTCTCCATTGTTTGACCACTACACAAGTAAACGACTACATAACATGTGGAATGAGGGGGCAATAGGCCTGATCCCCATTTAAAGTTGGTTTGAGTGCTTTCTTTTCATTTTTTGTGTGTTTTATGCCAAGTTGTCTCAAGGCGAGTAGTGAACCCAGATTTTGCATTTTTGAGTAAATTATGAATTATTGAAGCCCTCTACCTACTGCACCTTTCATGTGGCTCAGTGGAGAGGATGTGTATAATGTGATTTGAATGTATGCAAGTCCATTTAAGAAATGGGAAATGATTTGTGACTCCTTGAGTTGTTGTCCTAAGCAAATCATTGCTTAAATTGCATGAAAATGAAGCTTTTAGCCTAGGGTTTGTTAAAATCAATGAGAATGGGGGAATCTCTTTAACTTTTAAGCATATTGGGGTCATAATAGAGGTGTCTGAGTTGGTGGCATGGTTAGGGGAGTTGTGCAAGTGGGACTTTCAATAAACCCTATGCATTTGCATGGTAAACAAACAATTTCATGGGACATCTTGCTAAAGGACCCATAGATGTAGAATAATCTTAGAATTTGTTGTTTTATGACATAAGTCAAGATTTTTTGGGGTGTTCTTGTGAAGATCAAGTGTTTAAAGGGAAATCACTTTGTGAAAGAGAGCTAATTCACTAGCCTAGGACAAGGGTATGTTATTGGTTATCAAATTTGGTCCAAAGGAGTCAAGGGTAGTTTTCACATATGTTTTCACCCCCACTCTACATCAATCCATAGCTTGTCTGAAAGCACTTGTTTTAGGATTTTAGCCATAACAACAAGCCAGTGAACTATTTGATAAAAAGATTTGGTACACATGTATGAAAATTGTGGTGGCATAGACAAGGCAATGAACTGTTTGAAAAAATTCCTCAAAGAAATGTGGTCTCATAAAATTCCATGACAAGTAAATGCAATTGATAGTTGCTCCTAGTTATTAGTTATGTAATGTGAAGTAATTGCATAATTGCTTAGGTTGACTTTGTAAAAACTATATTGTAATTGAAATTTTTTCATCTATAAGCATCTAGTTGTTAGTTATGCAATGCGAAGTAATGCTTTGAGTTTGAAAGATGTGAAATGCAATGTAATTAGAAATATGAATATAAACTACATAATACAACCATTCTTTTTTATGCTCTTGTATATTGATATTTAACCACTGCTCTAACCACTACTTACTTGATTAAATTTTCAAAGAGTTTAATCATGCACATGAGGAAGAAATTAAATTTTGATTGTCAACTTCTAAATATCAAATTATCCAATAATCTTGAATGTATCTTCATATACAAAAATGGCATAAATGGCAACTCAAACAAAATTTTACAAAATGTGGCATATGCCATCTCGATGTCTATCCAAAATTTACATGCCAAAATGTCTATCTCATCCTACACTACTGGTGGATAATCAAAATGAAGCCTCTTTGCAACACCCGTTTGCTCTGAAGGTAGCTGCACAAGAAAAATTCAAACCACAATTGAGATTAGTTATACTAAATGATTTAAAATCGAATAATTAATATCAAAATAAATATATATTGAATTATAATTGAACTCTAAAATTGTAATCTTGATTACTTGAAATATGTCTCTTCAAAGGGTCAGGAGTCCTAGAATATGCCCCTCTCAAAGAACCAACCAAACCAACTTTTATAATGTCAATCTATATATGTGAACAAAAACATAAAATTGATCCAAGTTAGCATACAATTTTTAGTAATAGGAACATATAAATACCAAACACAAAATAAAATAAACACATACCTCTTTAGGTTGATTTTTTTCTTTATCTCATTTTGGTGTTTTGACACCTCCTCCTTGAGGTGTTTCAACACCTACTCCTTTAGTTGTTCCAATACGTACTCCTTCAATCATTGTAGCACTTGTCAACAATGACATATAGTTGATAACTGCCTCTACATAAAAATGACAAGTACATATGAAACTACCAATATATGTCATGTATGTATAATCAATATAAGATCTTAAAAATATTAATTCAATTGAATTTGAGTTCAATTATCTTCCCCTTATCTAACATTGCACTTCCATAATCTGGACAAGGCTGCACCTTGCTTGCACTTGTCAACAACGACATATAGCTCATAACTACCTGTACATAAAAATGACAAGTACATATGAAACTACAATTTATGTTGATGTATGTATAATCAATATAAGATCTTAAAATTCTTAATTCAATCGAGTTTGAGTTCAATTACCTTCCCCTTATCTAACATTGCACTTCCATAATCTAAACAAGGCTACACCTTGCTCACACTAGGTATTTCCTACAAGAGGAAAATAAGATAAAAATATAAGTTATTATATAATTTCATTAATGACAAGAAAACATATAATAAAAAAAATGTAAACGACTGAGTGTGAAAATATATACTATGTGCATGTCAAGGCCAAATGAAATGGCCCTAAGGGTGCTATCAGTCACATGTGCGAGCTCCTCCTCAGACATCAACTATTAAATAGACCATGTAAATAAATAATAGTACATTATACTATCTCTTATTAATATTCATTTAAAAACAAATGCAAGTTATGAATTACAACTTAAATCTTATTTGTTTCACTATTCCAATGTCCCCCTCTCTAACAAGAGAGGACTCTATAGGGTGCGCTCCACTCCCCTATGTTTGATCTATAATGTCCACATTATGGTCATAATCAGAAGTGTCGAAGGGATGCTCGGCGAGTTGCACAAGAGGAACCAAGCATATCTGGTGACACATGGAGCAAGTATGTGGCATAAAAATATGTGGACCTAACAAGGATGATGTTGCAACACTCGAGCCATCGCCAACATCACCAAAATGTGGCTGAGCTACTATAGAAGCATGCAAAAACAAAAGACCACTCAAAGAGTGAATCGCCTGGATAGTCTGTGTGGCTGCATCTTGCATAATATTTGGATGATATGTTGGAGGTGGCAGAGGAAGGGGTGGAGGGGAAACATATGGGCACAAGACTACTCTAACTACCCCTGGTCTATCTTGGGGCATACCCCCACCAACACCCTAGAAGGGTTTAATGTCAATGTAATTGACATGATGCCCTATCACAATTGTTGTTCAGTGGTTTATCAAAAACCATACACCAACTATCCCAAAAGTTATCTACAATGTCCTTATGCATGCACCATTTTATAGAAAGTTTTGGTTTATTAACATTAACTGACAAACTAGTGTGGGGGTTAACAAATAAAGAGGCTATTTGGGCTTTGGTTATTCCAAGATCTTTCACATCATCATAAGACAATCCACATGCATAAGATTCCCTCATGTCTTCTCACCATGACTGAAAGGCATTATGTTGGGTGGAGAGGGTTTCTATATTTTTAATTATTTCCTTCAATGTGTTTGACATCTTGAGTAATCAAGGGATTCTCTTATAAACTTTAGAAATACCCTTTAATTGCTACAATTTTTCACCAATTAATTCTTCAATTAAGGGCTACAAAGGTGGTGGAGCGTTTGGCATTTGTGCATTTTCATTCTCAGCTAGTGGATCATTTGGAATTTTTTCATTTTCATTCTCAACAACCATAATGCCTGATTAAAGTTAAAAACTAATTAATCTAATTGAAATTAGACAATATAAATGAAAATATTCTAAAAATACCCTAGTTTTTTTTTTAAAAACCAAAAAAACCCTACTTTTTGACAAAAATCTATAAATTCTCTAATTTTTAATACAAATACATAAACAACACTATTTATAAATCAAAACCCATAAAAAAAATTCATTTTTAATCAAAATCCATTCTAAACTCAAATTTTTCATAAAAATTCAATTAAAAACCCTATTTTGAAAAAAAACCCATAAAAAACTAATTGAAATTATACAAATCTAATTCAAAATTCAATCAAAGCAAAGAAAAATCTAAAATCTAACCTTTTCAAAACAACTATCGGCTAAATCAGATATTTGTTATGTAAAGAACCCCCTCACTGTGCGCCTGTGCCCTGTTTGTGAATGTGTAAAATGATTTTAACAGGACTAAAATATGTGTATATATATTTGCCTCAAATCAAATATTTGATTTAGATCAAACATCTAATTTGAATTGGATATCCGATATGGAAATCTTGGTTTGGGCATTACTTTGGAGGTGTGTACTGACACCCAAGCCACAAAAAAGTCAACTCAGCATTTTCATGTTTTTGGGTCGATGAAAACGTAATTTTTCCCCATTACCACTTTTTGGCCCATCATGATCCTGCACATACCCACAAGTAGAACACCAATCCTGCCGGAATACATAAATAATGGCAGATTTGAAATTTAACTTTGATATACACTAGAGACACAATAGACACTCTCTCACACTAAGAATGACCCCCTAATACTAGTGGTCCCTCTTTTCTTCACACTTCTGTCAAGTTTACATATGACACACTTGTGCATCCCACTTGACTTGTTTTTCATAATGCATCTGAATATTTGAAATATATACATGAAATTACATGAACACTCTACTATGTTGGCGAAGGATGCACATCTACCTAGACAACATAGGATGGACCTAAATTTAAATTACATGAAACATGTGATACAACAATCCAAACACAAAATTCTTGCTACCAAAAGAACTTTACACCTTGCACCACCAAGGGAACCTTAAACAAGTTCTATCCTCACTCCACATGCATGATTTGAATTTCACATGCTCCAAACCATTACCACACATGCTTCAAACTTTGAATAGCTTGATGAACCTTCTGACACTTCAAACTCCTTACATACTGAGCCATATCACTAAAAACTTGAGAAACTGATAGAACGAGTATGTGCATACTCTCCTTCCAAATTACAGAGCACCGCTGCATTTCTAAGAGAAATACCGACCATATTAATTAATCTCTTTGCCAAAAAGATATCCTTCTAGACTACCACACTCATGTTGACTACATGCCTGACATAATATAATAAATACATTAACTATCTAAAGACAATCAGACCACTGACTTGATACATGATACCTAAATAGATTAAATAGTCTACACACTAACAAACACCATGCTTCTAGAACCTTAAGGCACATGACAATTCTAGTACTCCTACAATCTTCTTCATCTTTAACAACCTTCACATCTACTAGCCTTCACACCCTTTGATAACCACTATCAACAATAATGACTAGCTAGCATCAGTTTGACATCAATGATAACCAATGCTAAACATATTTATCATTTACAAATTTGATATGTAAATTTTTAATTGATAATATTCAAAAATAAATTACCAATAATCTGATCGGCTAATATCTCATATCTCTTATTTTGATTGACTAATATTTTTAACTATTATATTAGGCTTCACATAAGTGGAGAAAAATATAATTTTTGTAATACCCATGATTTCTAATTTAAGAGATCCATAACTAATTGGTAATTTTTAGGAGAATGTTTAAATTTTAACTTTAGAAATGATTTGATTCATCAATTGACTTCAATTCTTTGTTTGTTTCCATTAGTATTGTACATTTACCATTATAAGTAAAATTATAACCATTGGAGGGTAAAGGGCTAGAATTAGTCATAATTAAAAAATATTTAAAAAAATATATAATAAAAAACTACAATATAATAATTGTTTAAATTAATATAAAATAAAATAAAAATAAGACAACTTAAACCACTAGCTCCAATTAATTTATCAATAAATGAGATTGATTGTTTTCCTTTAGTTTTGAAGTATGTACGTATCTCCAACATACATGAATGTGAATATATAAACTCTCTAAATAAATAAAATAATTCTTAAATAGATGTAAACTAAAATAAAATACATTTATTTATAATAAATAAAATAATTATTTGTTAATATTTTTAAATAAAAATATTGAAAATCTCTTATTAATTTAATTGACTAAATAAATTAAATAATTCTTAAATAGATGTAAACTAAAATAAAATATATTTATTTGTAATAAATAAAATAATTATTTGTTCATATTTTTAAATAAAAATATTGAAAATCTCTTATTAATTTAATTGACATAATAAATATATTTATTATGTCAATTAAAACATCCCATGAACAATATTTTTAAAAATATATACTAGCACTTGCACCTCAACAAGGTGCAATGGTTACATCGATAGCAAGATATACTCTGGCAATATATTGAAGGGCAGGGGAAAAAATTGCAAGAAAATGTAAATTGTTTTTCTTAAGATTAACTATTTATAGCAAAAGTCAATTGATGATGGGATGCAAAAAGATTTGAATATGAACAAATAGAACTTTATTTAAATTGGTATGCTATGCTAAATGGTTTCACAACATAATACAGTTGTGGGTTAATGATAATTGGTATGTTATGTAACTTAAAAGGTCGATTGGATCAAGTACAGTTGTGGGTTAATGATATACCTTGTGACCGAATGTAACATAATGGAATACTACATGTTGCGGGAAAATATTTTTTATAATACAAAAACTATTTTATGACACATGAAAATAACTAAATAGATTGGTTATGTATAATACAATTGTTGGTGGTTGACGATGAGGTTCTATAATATATGCTATTTGTCTTCAAGACCTACAAAACAAAAACAATGGAATGGTTAGCGAAAATCCCAACAAATTACCAATTATTCAATTTATAACCCCACAATGAGGAGGTGCTAAATCAGACATGATTAGCATCATGGAATAATCATCTCCCCTTGTTAAATATTAATAAACCTTCAGTTACAATTTCTTAGGTTACGTTAATAACAATTGGTACCTACTTAAATTTGTACATGGTCAAATCCTTAAGTTTGACCTTGTCTTTAATTAGCTCACCTCACATTATTTAAATAGCTTACTTAGTCATCTCAAAATTTGAAGAGGTATGATACACCATTGACCCTGATCCTTTTTGATGTAATAATATTAATGAACTATAATTTTTAACTTTCAAGATATATATAAACATATGAAATCCAACAAAATTTGTGTACCATACACTGATAATTAACTTTACTATGCTAAATACAACCAAATAATCATTTTAATCACAATGAAACCTTAAAAATCTTTTAAAACTGCCACATCAGCCTGTGCCTTTGTGTTAATCACCAAAACTCAAGGTAACGTAGGCCAAAACCAATGAACCGTCATATCAATGAGAGTTATGATAAGCCAAAACGATCATAATTGGAATAGTTTCCACAATATAAAACAAGGTTACCTATTAGGCCCTCTTTATTTCCTCAATGAAAATGCACTTATCTAGTAATTATGAAGTCAACAAGAACAAGTGGCACGTACTAGCTAGCACCTGCCTCAAATTTGCTATTGTAGTTTATTTAGTTTGTAAATATAATTTACCTGTAGAAATAACATCATTCACAATAAATTGCTAAATATAGATTTACCCTAGACATACCCAAGATTTAGGGACCAGGTGTGGCTTATTGTTGGTTGGGTTTATAGACATTACATTAAACGTTTGAGAACTTCATAATATTGATTTGGCCTTTTGGTTGGTTCATATTGTGTTATTTTATTAAAATTTAGAGCAAATCAATTGCGCTATAATATACTAGCAAATAAGTAAATAAGTAAATATGGTGCATCAAGAGAGCATTATGAGCTTCCAAAAGAAAGAATCCCTCAGTATTCTAAGGAAGAAGCTTAAAAAAATTCCAAAATGTAGAGTCTACACCACAAAGTGTTTTAAAATCTATAACTATTATTTTAATGAAACCCTTTAATGATATCAGAAATTAGCCACTTACTGCAATATCTTTAAGATTGAGATTGCACCCCACACAGTTGCTCAAGTTTTATTTTCCTCCAAATTGTCCACTGAACTTAAGGTAACTGTATGCTATATCATTATAATATATTTACATCTTCCTTGGCATATTTTTTGAAAGTTCTGAGGAAAATCCCCCCAGCTGAATGATTATAATGATCATTTAATATACTGGAACATTATTCAATGTCTCCTGGTATTATACTTTACATATTGGCAGTACAATGATGCATATTTGCGAATTTTCTTAGAAATGGTGAAAGACCAACATTTCATAGGTAAGTCCCTCCCTTTCCTGTAGATTTAAACACCCAAACTCAAGGTCATAATCATATTATAAGCATCCATATTCAAGCTTATGATCAGAGTTAATATCTTCTTTAAGGATCACAAAGAGTGGAGTATTCCAAAATGCCCCACAAAGACTTGAACACTCTAAATGCCTCAGAACTCAACAAGACCTATGGGTAAGTTTCATAAATATCATGAGTTTGAGATTCAAATATACAATGCACAGTTCACTTACAAGACATTTTGATGGTCAGTACAAGTTGTGTGTCTGTGATGATTGAACGGTTGACTAAAATTATGATTGGAAATTTGGATGGACGGTACAGCAGAAAATTTCAGTTTCTTATGCCAGTTAATGGATTAAAAACTATTCCTATAAATTTCCTTCTGAACTTTTTTTTTCAAATTTTATAGCATCGTGGTGTTCAACAAATCAAATCTTTGACCTTAGAAAATTGATCCACCTACAAAATGGCACTGGATACTTCAAATCTGATTGTCTTCTGAGTTGCGTACGAGTATGACCAAACCCTGGTAGCCCACCCAAAACCTCGCCCATAAATCTCTCTCGCCTGTAATCCGCTGTTCCCCACCACGGCTTTGTCTAGGACGGCCTTTCACCAATCCTTAGGTATATTTGAAGTCAATGCATTATATCTCTACGTAGATTCTTTGTTGTAAGAGGGCTTTCTTTCCTATCTGCCATGTCCCCAAACTGGCCTGATGGTGATGTTTGCTCATGCTGGAGCTTGCGAACTCGTACAGCTTCCCCGTCGACGAGACATGATGAGGCCAATTCCAGATTTACAGAGAACAGAAAGTCGAATGGCCTTCTTCAACAGTCTCATCTTTCCTTTCCAGAATGTAACCCCGATTTGCAGGGTCTTGTATCTTTCTTCCAAGAACCTTTCTCCTCCACCTTCTATCCTCGATGCAGAGTGCCCAAATCTTCACATATACCATGACCCTTGAATGTGGACTGTTGAATTTGACTGTTGGCGTGTAAATGAAGCATGTCAGATTGTCCCCTCAGAATGAAATTGAAGAGCTCCTACATGACAGACCTATAACCTGCAATGCTTGCCCCCCAAACCTTTCACGTGAAGAAACACGGAGGATACCGTGCACAGTACAGGGGGCCTCTTGAGGAAAGCCAAGGGTCAAGTGAACACAGTACAGGGGGCCTCTTGAGGAAAGCCAAGGGTCAAGTGAACAGAGATTTTAAGATTTTGCAATCCCACAATACTGTTCGTGCAATGTCCGTACCCATGTCCAGTCGCTGCTATGAATTGATTGAACGATAAGCCCTTCCCCTTCCCTCGCTCCAACTAATAGACATGACCATATATCCTATGCACTTGCAATCTGGCAGCGGAAAATGTCAGACATTTCTTGGTGCCTGGTGGCATCAGACAATAAACTAATCCGGTGGGATTTCCCACCCAGAATAGCCTATAGCCTATCGGCTAACTAATAAACATGCATTACTAAGACAATTCTATTTACACTTCTTGAATACTTGTTTATTCTCTCATTTCAGTGCGTACACTTTATTAAAAATGCATTATTAACACAATTCAATTTGTTATTTTTGAGTGCTTGTGGAAGTCACTAGTAAATTTAAATGTAGATCTGCGCACAATATTATCTAACCACCGCTTGCGGCAAAAGATTACAATTTTATTCAGCTTGTCAAACAGCAAAAATACAACACAATCTAAATCAGAAACACTCAGCAATAAACATAAATACAATTTGAAAAATACAATATTATCCTTCTTGACTTGATCAGTGAAAATCATGTTGCTGGATAAGGTCCCGAGGATGATCTAGTGTATCTCACCAAGATAATTGACCAATCAAATTCATGTTTCTGGATAAGGTCCAGAAGATGCTCTGCTGTATCTCACCAGGGTGTTTGATGTAGAGGACATTTTTCGGTGCTCTACATTTTGGACTGGTCAATATATTGTATCTAAAACCAGTCACGGTTTTTAGGCTTCTACCCATGGTTTTTGAATAAGTGCTCATGGTGGAGGCCCTGAAACCTATATATGGGATAGCAAATCAACCTTGTAAATATGAATGCCTTTCTTTGTCTTTTTAATATCTGCTCTGGGGTTTGTTAAAACATGAAAATGGTCTCTGTTTTGTTTGTAACACTATTGGGTATTTGTTTGTGCTTTCAAGCCAATGCAACCTATAATGGACTCGGTCAGAAGCCTCCAATGGGGTATATTTCTCCACTCTGTACTTAGGAAACCTAAGATGAGGTATTAGACCATTGATCTGAAATTTGGTGAGTCTTATAAGCATCCAATGTACTGATCCTCGGAATTGGCATCCACCCTGCATATCTTCATTAAGTGGATGTAAGGAGGGGATGAGCAGGAGATTGGAGGATGGTGGTGTGTCTGCAAATAGTTAAAAGACTAGTTATACATTAATGCCCATATATATACACTAATGCAATTGTTGTGACTATTTCTGTATTCAGATGGAATGGTTATGATTATTTCTATTGCAGTGGCACAAGTGAAAAGGTTATTCGCGGAGCAGGTGATTTTACAATTTTTGCTTGTCGTGAGCTCATTTTTGTATGGTGTAATGGATTAGGGATGGTTCAGATTGCATAGTTTGCCATAAACTTGATCGTCTGTGCCAGCTTAATGTAGCCCTTTGTTGATAGAAACAGTTCTAGATTGATCATTTTTTAACCTTTAACGAGTCTTTACTATTGTTCTTAAATTTAAGGTTTCTAGAAAATAGCAGTGTTGTTAGTTGGAAGCGTAGTTTCATCTTTGTTGAAGTCTATTAATTTGATGTACGAAACTTTAATCTAAATCATTAACATTGGCCCATTGCAAATGTGCATAATACAGCTGATGCACTGATTTCCACTGGATTGTCCAAGTTAGGATATGAATATGTAAACATAGGTAAGCTATATTACCCTTTTTCTCTTGATACATTGGAAACCATTAATTGTAAGTAGCCCTTAATTCATTGTTTATTCTAATGTTAAATTGGGTTTGTCAAAAACTGCCAGATGACTGTTGGGGTGAAAAACACCGAGATGCTCAGGTATTGCCAGAAGTAAATCATTATATAATCTCAACATCAAGTCATTATGTTTGCTTTAGATCATAGCAATCTTGACTTGATGAAATGAACTCAGAATTTTCTCCTAGCTAGGTTTAACTGATGTAAATTCCTGTTTTGGTAAAGGTTTTTGACTGGAATTATCAATCTAATTTTTCTTGTTTATGTGTTCCTCTTATTGCTTATGTTAATTTTTCTGAATATTAGGCTTTATAATTACGTAATGAAAGTGATATTTAGGAGCAACTGAGAACCTTCTTGTTTATTGGCAGGGTAATCTTGTTGCTAAAGTAAAAACATTTCCTTCTGGTATTAAGGCTTTGGCAGACTATGTTCATTCTAAGGGACTCAAACTCGGTATATATGCCGATGCAGGGTGAGCTCATTATGTCATAATCAATCAAAACCCTTCTATTTTTAGACATACCAAAATTCTGATGACTAGTATTGACTTTAATGCTCGGTTTCTTTTGCCAGATCAAAAACATGTTCCACAAGGATGACAGGTTCCCTTGGACATGAACAACAGGATGCTAACACATTTGCTTCATGGGTAACTCGCTCTTAATAAAATTCTTTCGTCTACTGACCCAATTGAACTGCACTTCAGATTTATTTATGTTTTGCCCATTAAATAATATGCAGAGATCTTAGGATAACGCCCTCATATTTTGTTAAACTTCTCAGAATTATATGCAGAAAATTATTGTACGAGAGTTCTACAATGTTTAAAATATTACTTTGCATTATTTAAAGAAAAGGGATTACATCCTCACACGAAGATTTAATGCAACATAATGAGGAGATCTTATTATTGCTGGAATATTAAAGAATGACTGGTTTTTGATAAATGGGCAGGGAGTAGACTACTTGAAATATGCGGCCTGCTACATTCCTGAGGTCGATCCTCGTGCGAGGTACATAATATTTATACCATATTCTTCCTGCCAACGGGCTTTTCAAATGTAGATTTAAAATTTGATTTCACAAAAAGTATTAAATTTGTATTGAAATAAATAGGTACCAAAAAATGAGCGAAGCTCTCCTAAAGACAGGGCGTCCTATATTCTTTGCCACTGGTGGTTGGTAAGAAGGGTTTTCAAGCAATAATCTCTGTATTCAACAAAAAATCAACACTCGCTAGTTTATTAACTGAAAATGATGCTAATTCTTTCTATGCTAATGTACAGGATCAATCTAACAGATTACATTGATTTTGGACCTAAGATTTCCAATAGCTGGTTGAGTAGTGAAATTGGATATCCATATACCCAGTAATACACTCAACACACCCATGCAGAGTACATTATTTGCTGAAGGATGAAATTCAGAAAATAAAAATAAAAAAATATAATCTTTTCGTTTCTTGCAGCATGTTATATGTCGCTGACCAGAACAATGAGCTTGCTGCTTATGCAGGTCCTGACCGTGGATGGAATGGTACATTAATTGCTCCACGAGTCCATTGACATGATATATTGCAGATTGGAAGGATGGGCCCCAGTTTGACAATTGAGGAGTACAGATCACAATTCAGCATATGGGCCTTAAT
This sequence comes from Sequoia sempervirens, assembly GCA_007258455.2. Classification (NCBI taxonomy): domain Eukaryota; kingdom Viridiplantae; phylum Streptophyta; class Pinopsida; order Cupressales; family Cupressaceae; genus Sequoia; species Sequoia sempervirens. The sequence goes on from VDFB02286339.1 coordinate 60,262, forward strand.
GAAGGTAACAAATATAGGCCTCTGCTTAATGTATAAATAACTTAAGTGGGTTCCTTAGTAAATATAAAAATGGGTAGTTTGATTAAGAATCGGTACCCATAACCCACATGCAATGTTGCAAAACTTAGTGTCTCCAGGCCATACAAACATATTCAGATCCGCACAAGCACCAGACTGGTGAAAGGATACACCTTGACAAAGACCTTTTTATATTATCTTGTGGCTAAGGGTTCATATCCGTATCTCTTGCAGGCACCCTTGATGATTACCACGGACTTAAAGAATGCGAGTAAGGAAACCCTAGAGATCTTGGGAAACAAAGAGGTTATTGATGTCAATCAAGGTGAGTTGTACATATTAGTTCAATTTGAATATTTTAGCATAAAAGTTTGAGAATGGGTTTCAATCTTCATCCCCATCTCAAATCCTTTTTTGTATGGGCACAGATTCATTAGGAGTTCAGGGGAAGAAAGTGAGCAAGCAAGGAGACCTTGAGGTATGAGATTTTTTTGTGGGTTAATGGATTAACAGATAGAAGACTTTTATTCAGCCTCTGAAATTAAAAAGCATATTTTTTTTTCAGATTTTGTATGTCTAATCTGTGTCAATTTGATCATTTGCAGGTGTGGGCAGGGCCTTTGTCCAACAAAAGAGTGACTGTAGCGTTGTGGAACAGAAGCAATTCTACAGCTTCTATCACTGCCAAATGGAAAAACATTGGCCTTTCATCAAAAACTGTTGTTCGAGCTAGAGACTTGTGGGCTGTAAGACTACGACAACTCTCCTTGTTATGTTTTCTGTGCCGAACATTATCTAGATGATCAAGATAGCAGCATATTTTAGGCTTTCTCTTGAACTAATTATAATGGGTTCTAATAATTTGAGTGCAATTTTGTGTCTTTTGATATTGAGTTTTATGAATTTGACTGCAATTATTGGTCCATTTTGATACTGCAGCATTCATACCTTCCAACAAGTTTAAAAGGAAGTCTTACCTCAAGTGTTGATTCACGCGTTTGCAAAATGTATATTTTGACACCAATCTCTGCTTAAACTAGAGACACAAGTTTGAAGCAAGCCGTTTTCATTTCTGGCCATTCAATTAAGGAAGCATATGTAATTTGGCAGCATCTTTCCAAAGCACAGGATATTCATTTCACCTTAACTTTTAATTAATTGAAATTTGAAATTTGACTAAAAGAAGGGTAAAAACTTATTCAAACCAAAAGAGCAGTACAAAGCAAGGGAATTATCATTATGTTCATGAGACAATATGGTATAATTATATGTTATTTTTTAACTTGTTAGAGAAAAGGGTGTTAAATGAATGAATAAGTTAATTAAGTATTTTTAATATTTTCGATATAAGAGTTTTGTATTGTATATTTTACAAATAAAAATATGATAGATTATGGTTGTGTATCTTATAATGTGAATTTTAGTTGATGATATCATGATACATTATGATAGAAGAGTGCAAACAAAAAATTGGAACTAGATAATTCATCAAAGAATTGAGATGTCTGAATCTTGAAAATTTGAATGTCTAAGATGGAATTATGCCAAATATCTTTTCTAGGAGCATGATCATGTCCTAATTTCTATAATCCTCTCTTTAGAAAAACTAAATCTTTAGCATTTGTTGTATATCCTAGATTTTAAATGACAATAGGAAACTAATGCAAATCTAAGATCTTTATTCCAAACTTAAGAATACTTCAAATAAAGCAAACAAGCAATGCAAATATAATAAAAAAATTAGAAAATTATTATCAAATGCAAACCTTGGATATGCTCTTAGATGATTGATGTGGAGATGTTGGTTGCTCCTCAAATCAACATGTACTTGTGGATTGACCATTTAATTATGATTTGATGAAGGATTGGGGGTTGATTTGTAGTTTTTTAATTTAGCATATACATGACAATGATTTAATCTTGAATAGATGGTTGAGATTGATTGAGATGAGTGGAGAATCTTAATTGACTAAAAATAGTCAAGAAGAGTTATGATGGCTCCTTACTGTGCTCTAAAATGGGTGAGGATAATTAATATTTTTTATTTATTTACTTTGACTAATTAGTTGTTCATAGGTTAAAAATAAAATAAATTATGGAGTTATGATGAAATATGAGTGAATAATTGTATTTTTTTATTATTTATAAAAAAAATAAGTAAAAATAAACTTATTTATTTCTTTTGGGATAAATGAATAGATATTAGCATAATTAACCAAGTGACATGAAATATTTAATTAATTAGTGGAAGTAAATAAAAAGGAGAATTAACATGAAATGAAAAAAACTCAACATGGTATTAAGATGCAATGTTAGATGTGATACTAGAAAGTGGTGATAAATAAGTATCTGCATTTTTCCACACTTTGAAATAGCATTATGAATTACCAATATTTTAAGAAAACAAATATAGGAACTCAACAAGAAAATATAGGCACTTAGTGAGAAAATATAATATGCTTCAAGCATTGAAGTTTTAATTGTAGGATTGATTGATGATTTAGTGATGCACACTTGGGAGGATTCGTGGGGTTGAAGAACATGAGTGTACTCTCAAAATGGTTCATAGAGAGATTGAATGGTTAGGGATGAATGGAAGGGGTAGATGGGATAGGTCTAGTGATGCATGAAATGATTGGTGATGATTAGAGTAAGTTTTAAAGAATGGATATTGAGGATGAAAATATTGGTGATAAATGGAAGGAAGAAGTATGCAAAAGATGAATGTTGTATGAATAAAGGGGATTAGTGAAGTTATTGTTTTATTTTTTGTTGTCTAGAAAAGTTAGATATGAGAAAGGCATAGGTGGAATGGATATGATGGAGAATGAAATAATTTTATTGTTAATGCACATGATA